>JAYJMJ010000236.1:2915497-2927251 GCA_036873875.1 Laminaria ephemera
CCATGCCTTAGGTATACAAAAAGTTCAGGTCGAAAAAAAAAAAAAACGACGTTCCGACCATTTTGGGGTAAGGAGCGCCGTCATTCAGAAACAAAAAACCCCAAAAGTGCTACCTCTATCGTAGCAAGCGTCATGATGCACACAAATGCGCGATCGTGGCCTATGGACGCGTGCTACGAGAAAAATAGCACTTTTTTGGCAGAAAAAACGTTTTCGGAAGGACGGGGCGCGCTCCTTAAAAACCCAAAATCGTCGGAATTTCGTTGGGTTTTTTTTTTTTTGGTTTTTTTAAAAAATAATGTTTCGTTGTATACCTAGGCCATGGGATTTGTTCATCGGGTTGCACTTTTAGTTTTAGTCAAAATCAGTTTTTTTGGGAGAGGTATAGAGCTCCTCAAGTGAGAAGAGCCTCAGAAAAAAAAAAAGGGTGCACCGATACCGCCGTAGCATGCTTCTACGTTCGGTAGTGAACATAGGGGTATAATACTATAAAAACGTAGCCTTACACTGGATTGCGAAAGCACTTGAGTTCGATCGACACAATTGACACATATGAAAATACGTGGAAGTGTGGTGAGCTTAAGCTTTATTTTTCCCCATCCGCCGGAGAATAGAAAAAAAAAAAAAAAAAAAAAAACGTAGCCTTGGCCGCCTCCATGTATTCCCCTACCGACACGGAGAATGGCCGGCGAGCAAGCCATGTTTTCGCTTGCACATCGGCATCGCGCTGAATCGATGGGTAAACACACACCCCAATTGTGAAATTTGCGTGCATGATTGGCTCGCGATGCATGTCACGGCAGACGTGCGCCGCGTTTTTTTTTCTGAGGCTCCTCACTTAAGAACCTCTCTACCTCACCCAAGAACTGATTTGGAGACAATATAAAAGTGCTACCGGACGATGAATATTCCCATGGCCTAGGTATACAACTAGGTATACAACTAAACATATTTTAGCAAAAAAAAAGGATGAAATTCCGACGATTTTGGGTTAAGGGAGCCCCCGTCATTCAGAAAAACGTTTCAGTCAAAAAGTGCTGCCTCTGTCCTACCACGCGTCTCGCGTATGTCTCCAGCGTTAGGAGAAGGATCATTTGACAAGAAGCTGAAAAACATCTACCTAGTCTTAACCCTAACCCCGGTTCATGGCCGACCCGTAGGAGCTTTCTCCGGAGCAAAAACTTGGCAACAAACATTTTGAGCGGCCTGAGCACCTTGTTGGGGTCCGATCCTGTGCTGAGCACAAAAATCAAGGGCATGGTGACGGACGAATCTTCGTAGCAGCCTTTCAAGTCGAACGTCGGCGGCTCCACGAAAAAGGGCCCCATGACGTCCACTACGAACGCTTGCATGGCTTCTGTCATCTTGTCCCTGCGGAGACACCTGGTTGTGACAAACACGACAAAAATATCGGAGTGTACGGTAAACAAATCAGATCATCCGCCTTGATACTGTAGCCGTAGTCTTTTTGTCCCTAACGAGGGCATCTCGTTGTAATAAAAACAAAACAAAACAGCGGAGCGCACGGTAAATTAGTTTAGACATTATATCAGCTGCACGGATGACCCCCTCACACCCACTACGAACGCTTGCATGGCTTCTGTCGTCTTGTCCCTACGAAAGCACCTGGCTGAGAACAACAGCGACGCGCGTGGTAACTCAAATTGGCCGCGATGATCGTGGACACACGCCACGGTAAAGGTGCACCATTTTTTTTTCTGAGGCTCCTCACTTGAGGAGCTTCATACCTCACCCAAAAACTTATTTTGAGTAAACTGAAGGTGAAACCTGAGGACCAAGCCCATGGCCTACGTCTACGAAAGATTC
The DNA here is from genome assembly GCA_036873875.1 of Laminaria ephemera. Classification (NCBI taxonomy): domain Eukaryota; class Phaeophyceae; order Laminariales; family Laminariaceae; genus Laminaria; species Laminaria ephemera. The sequence continues at coordinate 2,917,325 of JAYJMJ010000236.1, forward strand.
AGATTGAAAAATCAAGAACGGCATTCTGACGATTTTGGGTTAAGGAGCCCCGTCCTTCAGAAACAAAAAAGCCAAAAAAGTACTAGCTCTATCGTAGCACTTGTCACAAAAAAAAAACATACTACTATTAGTACGATAGAGGTGCACCATTTTTTTTTTCTGAGGCTCCTTACTCGAGGAGCTCTATACCTCTCCCAAAAAAACAATTTGGGGAAAAATAAAAGTGCTACCCGATGGAACAATCCCATGGCCTAGGTAAACATCGAAAATGATTGCAAAACAAAAACAAAAAAAAAAACGAATTTCCGACGATTTTGGGTTAAGGAGCCCCCGTCATTCAGAAACCAAAAAAAGCCGAAAAGTGCTACCTCTATCGTAGCGCGCGTCACAAAAAAAAACACATGCTACGGTAGACGTACATCATTTTTGTTTCTGAGGCTCCTCACTTGAAGAGCTCTTTGCCTCACCCCAAAAAAAAAAACAATTAGGTACGTATACTGAAAGTGCAACTCGATAAACAGATCCATGGCCTAGGTATAAAAAAACATGAATATGATTTGCAAATATAAGAATGACATTTCCGACGCTTTTTGGGGGGTAAGGAGGCCCCGTCATTCAGAAAATGGTTTAGCTGAAAAAGTGCTACCTCTATCGCAGCACGCGTCAGTGTGCGAATGGGACCTGCTCGTGAGAAACAAGAAAGCAATGGAGCGCGTGGTGAAATCAAATTAGCCGCTGTGATGGGCTTCAAGAAAAGACTGGGGAAAAAAAAACATAGCTGCTGCTAGGAACTCGTGCAGCAGGATATTTTTATAAAAAATTAAAAAATACACATGTTTGTATCAACTTGTGTGCGTTAGTGGTCGGCCGACGATTCAGGCAACCTCGAAAGGATCTCTAGTTTTAGGCGAGGTGTAAATTAGAAACTCGAATAATCTACACCAGGCAGGCTTCTTTCCCAGATCACACTAATTACCGGAGAATGCACATTCGCCGCAACCATCCTTCCACGTCCTTGTCCGGGTAGCTCCCCTCTCCGAAGATGGCAGACCCTGCTTTCCTCGGCAAGTCGTCTGACGGAGCCGGGAAGGCTGCCGTGTGAGGCTCGTTGGAGTCGAACACTCTGTAACCACGCGAGGGACACGGAGAATTCATCGAGATGCTGTTATGGTATCACATCCACTTAGACCAAGAGCAACTCGCATCGAGATATTGTACACAACCACATTCAATTAAATGCTGTTTCTAACGACAGCGTGCAAATGGCAAAAAGAACTTGCCAATCTGGCATCTTTTTTCTTCAAATATCATGAAACCAATACAGCAAGCACTGTACGCGTGGCGAATAAAAACTTCCATAAACTTGCCAACGAAGGACTTTCATTCACAGAGAAATGTCCAAAATTGTTTGGCTGAAAATTATCTGTGGCAGATCGAAAAATTCCATATTGTTGCCATTGCGCATTATTTTTGCTATTCCCTATTTCGCCTGCCCGAATCCCGACAACAGTATGTTAACCAATAATTATCCCATGTTGAATTAATTAATATCACACACCCTTTATACATACATCGTATATAGGTTTGTCTAGACTAGTCATGTGGTTATTTCTTATCATCTCTATATATTTATTGTTGCAACTGTTAATTGTTAATAACTAACCTTCTCCACGCGACTGTCCTTTGCGCGAACATGGTAGCGAATTCCTCGAAGTAATCCAGCCCACAGAGCGCCGTGATCTCCCCCCACACGTTAACCTCGATCCATGCCGGATCCGGATTGTTCAGCTGAGACTGTCCCGGCGACATCCCAGATATGAGAAACCGCCACTCGGCGACATTTATTCGATCGTCCCCCTGTTCAAGCATACGGAGAGCGGCGTAGATATGGACACAATTCCGAGGGCAAAAGGACACAGAGCGGATGTTATCATAAAAAAAAAAGCCATTGTCTCTCTTTGTCGACCTGATGCGGGATCCGGGCTGTTCAGCAGAGACTGTCCTGGCGACATTCCGGATATGAGAAAAACGTCACTCGGCGACATCTATGCGATTGCCCCCCTGTTTTGTATACGGAGCACGACGCAGATATGCACGCACACATGTTCGAGGACAAAAGGACGCCAAACGGATATCGTCATTGAAAAACGCCGTTATCTCTCAATTATCGAGTTATGCGGGACCCGGGTTGTTCAATTGAGACTGTTGTCCTGGCGACATTCCGGATATGAGAAACCGCTACTCAGCGACGTCTACTCGGCTGTCACCCTGCAGTAGATGCAGTAGACGGCAGAGCGCGACGCGGACATGAACTCATGTGTACCCGAGGGCAGACGCGCGGGGAACCAATGAATTATCGTAAACATCCACCATTGTTTCGTTTCGTCGACCTTTCTGCGGGATCCGGATTGTTCAGCTGAGACCTGAGACTGTCCTGGCGACATTTCAGAGATGATAAACCGCCACTCGGCGGCATATATTCGAACGTCCCCCGGTTATAGTTTAGACGGAGCGTGACGCAGACATGGACGCATGTCCGAGAGGAAAAGGGAAGATAACGGGCTATCGTGCGTCACCCTAAAAAGTACGGAGCGCGGCGCATCCACGCACACACACACTTACCCGAGGGCAAAAGAGCGGGGAACGGATACATCTAAACATCCGCCATAACGTTTTCTCTTTGTCAAGCTCAAATCCTTTAAAAGTGCACCCACGGCGTCATCTGTTCGATTCTCGCCCTGTGGTAAATACGGAACGCGACGCAGACATGTGCACATATATATGGTACGTACTCAAGGGGAAACGGGAGGGGAACGGTTTGTCGTAAATGTCCGCGATTGTTTCTATTCGTCAACCTTAAAACCGATTTGTCTGAAAATCATTGCCCTTCCTGTGGTGGTCACTGGTAGTTCGACCCTTCTACGCCAACTGTACTTGCCTGAAGTATCTTAGTGGCGAGGAGGAAACTGAAAGAAGATTGTGCGCCTCGAACAGGCTCTTGCAGACGTTCGCGTAAACACTACTACTTGTATACCGCAGCATTTGGTATATAATATCCAACTCTATGTTCAAGTAAATTGTCTCTAAATCGAAGGTGCGAGTATAAATAGATAAATCTCTCTTCGCCTGCCCCCCCTGCCTAACTTACGGACGCATACATGTATACTTTGGCGTCCCCGATGGTCTAGTGGATTAACCTCGTAACCATTAAGGTCGATTTCGCAGGTTCGAGCCCCCCCGAGTGCATGCTCGTACTCGTAGGGACTTTTCTTGTGCTAGAAATTGACTTGCGGAAAGCGCGAGATCGTGAGTTAGCAAAATTCGATGAAAATCGACGAGCGTTGCGAATGCTGAACCCTCTGCGCGATAAAAATGAAGGCACGTACCGGGGTTGAGAAGGGACAACACCTGTGACCACGGTTTGTCCAGAAGTTGGAAAGTAAAAGTGAGACAAAAAAAAAAACGTTGCCGTCATCACACAACCTCATCACCATAATGCAGTCCGTGGTCACAGGATAGGCCAGTGTGAAGGTACGCCTGCCGAGGACGCCAAATGTGAAGGTATCCCGTTGGGACGGAGGGTGTCGGTGCTGGGTAGGTCGCCCTCCTTCATGGCTCAAGGTATCTTATGTGTTCTCCATTATTCGTTCATGGCTCAAACCATCACACAAGACCAGATACAGTACAAGTCCTAGAACACAGTGATCCTGTATGCGATGGTTTTATGAAGCATCGCCATTATCTGCCGATCATCATACAGAGCTATGACATGACACATCTTGCAGTTCATGAGAGAATTGACATCGTGTCACGTCTTATCTATAGCTTGCACATCTACACAGACCACTCCATAACACCAGCCTCACTGTGAAGTGGAAGAACACCTCTGGGGAAAAAAATGAACAACCACAATAATATACACGCAACTGAAGCAAGTCATACATCAGATGTACTTGCCTGAAGTATCTTGATGGCGAGGAGGAAACTGAAAAGAAGTTTGTGCGCCTCGAACAGGCTCCGGCAGACGTTCGCATAGACAGCTGCCGTGAAGCAGTCGTTGAGGTTCTTCAACCGCCCTTCAAGGTCCGGTGCCGGAGGAGTCTGCCCGATGGTCTTGCAAAACAGCGCACTGAACCACGGTAGCGCGTACTGGTACATAGGGTCGATCTGTGCACACGTAGGTTGTTGCACGAAACCAATCGGTCCATTGGGAGAGGCACAGGAGACGCGTGTCACAGAAGTGGTAGCACGTTAACTTTCTGAGGCTCCTGACGCCTCGCTTGAGGAGCTTTATACCTCACACAACAACCGGCTTGGAAGAAAAACAACCGTAAGCAAAGACAAGTGCTGCGGTACATAGGGGTATAACATTTATTCTTAGGCTCATTTTACATCCCACAGAAAACCTGGCTTTGAGAAACATTGTATGTTAAACCGATGGACAATACCACCATGGCCTAGGTACGGAAGGAATTGTATAGGAAAACGAAAATGGGACTCCACCGATATTGGGTACTTCCTTTAATTGCCGGAGGAACTGCGGCCAATGACCTGGGGACGGAATGTTGACGAGGAACTGGATAGATTGTAGCTAAAAATGGAAAGATGTTTATTATTATTATAATTATTTATTATTATTATTATTATTATTATTATTATTATTATTATTATTATTATTATTATTATTATTATTATTATTATTATTACTATTATTATTATTATTATTATTATTATAATTATTGAGAAGCCCCGCCGGTCAGAAATAATTTTTGGCAAAACATTGCAACCCTTATGGTGGCACGTGACGTATCGTAAAAAAAATCGGCACATGGACGCATGCGCAGTTAGAAACAATTTGAATCGGATGATCTTGTCTGTTAACACCGGAATTTTGTGAGGGGTTTGACATGCTAATTCAATCCACGTACCACCGCTAGGTCGGCCAGGCAGAAGTAGAGGAGGCTGGCCCGTTTAGCGACAGGTCGGTATTCGTTGGACCTTGCCTCTATCTCCTTCTCTGTTTCTTCCGCCTCACCCATCTTCTCTTTGATCTCGCTCGACTTCACCTGTGCGGTTTAATGAAACGCAACAAATAAAAAAACATGCAAGCTGTGAGATCATTTTGTTTTCAAGTATTCTACGTCGGCTGTGAATTCGACCGTGTGGTTTGCAGCGGTGGGCGTGCGGTTTGCCCCCCATGGCAGAGCTGATATTCTTCTTCGTTCTGGGAATGATTATAAAGTGGTCGGCGTTCGGATGGCAAAAGTAATACCAGGTTATAACGATCAATGTAATAAGTCGTGTTCGACTTGCCTTTGCCTCCACTAGGGTTTCGATGGCAGCAGCCGTGTTATGTAGAATGCTATTAACCCTCTTAGCACCCACTCGGAAACCGCAAAAAAATATTCAATTATGACCATGTCAAAAGAGCCCGGACTCTTTTTATAAAAAAAATTAAAAATACACAACAGCTGTGAGATCTGGCCCACCACAGCCGACAGTACATCACTTTTCAAAGCTTTGGTGTGGTAAACGGGGAATTCAAAGTCCACTCAAAGAGCACGTCTCTAAAAACCAAGCAATACCACATAATTTGGGCCCATTTTATGGACTCTATAGCGTTCTAGTGCTAAGAGGGTTAACGTACCTTTCCTTCCGCTATGGGGATTTGATAAGAGCCGCGTTATCTAGGATGTTCCTCCTTTGGGGGCCCATGAATTGTAACCAAAAAGTACAACGAGTGCGATGTCATCAAGCGTCTAGGAAGAGCGTGCAGCACTACAAGAAATCTTCCACGCTGCGCGCGTGTCGTACAGCTCCTTGCATTGCAGTGTGGACAGCGGACACCCCCCCCCTTCTCCAAGCGGCCCCGGCTGCTTCAAGGTAGCGACGCATGCTACGGTTAGAGGTTCACATACCCAATTATTCTGAGGCTCCTCACTTGAGGAGCTCTATACCTCACACAAAAACTTGATTTGGAGAAAATTAATATTACGGAGTACCATAGTAATCAGGACCTACGATACACACAAAAACCTATATATTTGCACTGTTTTTACTAACCATATTTGGTCCTCATTACTAGACTCATTACTAGATTACTATGGCCTTCCGTCAATAGTGCTATATACCCGATGAACACTTCCATGGCCTAGGTATTTATACAAGGAAACACATTTTCCAAAAAAAAAAAGAATGAAATTCCGGCGATTTTGGGGTTAAGGAGTCCCCGTCATTCAGAAAACGCTTCGGCCAAAAATGTGCTACCTCTATCGTGGCACGCGTCTAGTCGAAAAAATTGTTACGTTCTTTCGACAATGTTCCTCTCTGAAGCCTGAAAGGGGGTAGCTTGCCTTTGCCTCCGCGAGGGTTTCGATGAGAGCCGTGTTATCTAGGATGTTTCCCTCGCTCTCGCTGAGGAGCTTGAGAATCTGGCTCTCGATCCCGTAAATCTGGATGTTCATCGCCGCTCCGTTGACCACCAGCTCTTCCTGAAAACCGGTTGGATTGCGGAGCGAAGAAGAAGAGATCGGCCGCTAGCGTTCGCTCGGAGATCGCCGATACGTGAGTTGATGTAGTTGACGCATGCAAGGAGAGGGGTAGCATTCTACCAGGTATATCTTCTGAGGCTCCTCACTTGAGGCGCTAGCTCTGTACCTCAAGCATACCGCGGAAGGGGTGTAGCACTTAGATTTTCTGCGGCTCTCCACTTCAGAACCAATGTACACCTCAGTCAGAACCCAAGCAATGACTTTGAGGAGAACAGGAATGTGCAACCCGATGAACAAATCCCATGACCTATTACGGAGGACCATAGTAATCAGGACCCACGATACACACAAAAACCTATATATTACACAGTTTTTACTAACCAAATTTGGTCCTGATTACTATGGTCCCCCGTAATAGCTTTTTATTTTAGACACGTGCTACGATAGTGGGTGGCCCTTTTTGGCAAAAAAAAAAAATCTGTATGACGGGGCTCCTTGACCCGAAGTCATCGGAATGCCATTCTTGTTTTTTCGCAATCCGAATGTTTTTTTGTACCTATAGGCCATGGGTTTGGTCAACGGGCTGCACTTTCAGTTTTCTCAAAAATAAGTTTTCGGGTGAGGTACATACTATTAATAGCTCCTCAAGTGGGGAGCCTCAGAACAAAAAAGGGTGCACCTTTTTCGTAGTTATTAATAGTGTCATGTAAAAAACGAATAAATATTGTAAAACAAGTGGTGTTCCAACGATATTGGCTTTTTTTCCCAAGTAGAAGTTGAGGAGCCCCGTCAGCCACGTGCCGAGTCGAATACCGGCGAATCATGGCGGGGGTAGTAAAACAATCCAGGGCGAGAGAGTTCTCCGGCTGATCGCAGCCGAGAGATCTCGTTTGATCCCAAAATTTTATACCGGTACGAACTAAAGCGACGACGGTATGTTAACGGCATCAATATTTTGACGAAACAGTGATATATCGATCGTAGCACGTGTCATAATACCTTCTTCTGAGCGAGGTCGGTGCTGCGGTAGCCGTGTCGTAGCCCGTGTCATATCTTTGTGTGGTCGAGGTTGGTGCTACAGTACCCCCATGGTTTGGCGCGACGACGCGCGCTACGATAGAGGTAGCAGTTTTTTTTGCTTTTTTGTTTCTGAATGACGGGGCTCCTTAACCCAAAATCGTCAGGATGTCATTCTTGTTTTGCGATATGATTTTGTTTTTTGTATAACTTAGGCCATGGGTTTGTTCGTCGGGTTGCATTTTTTTTTAAACTCAAAATCAGTTTGCGGGTGAAGTACAGAGCTCCTCAAGCGAGGAGCCTCGAAAAAAAAATGCTACTCCTCTATTGTAGCAAGTGACACGCACCATACCTTTTTCTGGTCAAGGTTGGTGCTACAGTACCCCCATCGCAGCCCACATCATACCTTTTTCTGTGCGAGGTCGGGAAGCTCCTCCCTGACGGCCGTGTTGAGAAGTTGCTCCTCCAGGCCCTTGATCGTGATCGTGAAGTTTAGTAACGACACTTTCACCTTTCGGGCGGATGAGAAAGGAAGCACAACGCGTATTTTCCCTTTAGAACTGAACGGATGTTTGTTGGGGAAAAGTACAGGAAGTTAATTGAGGCAAGATCTTAGCAGTAGACAAGGGTTAAGCGGGGCCATAGGATATGTATGATATTCATTTTCTTTCGGACGCTACCCCATAACTCATACGAAAAAAATTATATCGTCCCTGCATATTTTCCGTGTCGCTTGGCCGTTTTTCGCTGCAAGTCTTCAACGCAAACTGGTAGTCGCTACTCTGCTTGGACGAATACGTCGCGATGACACCCGCGGTGCTGCGGAATATGCTGCCAATACCGCTTATTACCGATGCTGATTCAAGCGAAACGCGTTGCAAAGATGAGGTTCGACGAAACCCTCCACCTCACAGCTGAGAAAAAAAATAGTTTTCACTTTTACTAAATTATCGAGTTATCACGCGCGGCCGATGTATCACCCAGCTTGCAAAGCTGAGTGTCGACCAATCAAATGGTCGAACTCACGGCTGACGCATTCGAAATATGTAAATAAAAACAAAATAAACGCCTACGAACTCGAACTATAGCGATCAAAGAACGAACGCCTGCTGGTTCTCACCCCCCCCCTCCGGCACCTAGAGCACGAGGAGGCGTTCGTTCCTTACCTGCACTTCCGGGGCGTACTCCGGGTTGGGAAGTTTGGTGATCATCAGGAGGCGGAACGCCTCGTTGTAAGGAACAGTATTGTCCCCGAGTCTGATCATGTCCTGTCCCCCCTGCTTGAATTTCTGCTGCAGCAGGATCGGCTCAAGAGCCGCATCTAGTTCCTGTAGGCATACAAATGCGGACGATATTCAGCGAACGTTTGGCGGGACGGGAAACGTTTAACGAGACGGGAAAGGGGAGACTTGTTGCATGGTTGCCTCATTTGGGGGCGGAAAATATCTGCGCATCGCCTCGATCGCCTCCCTCGAATGAGGAAGATAAAATAACAATTTCACCCCCACACATTTCAACCACCCTGGCAGTCAAAAGCGTGTGGGCGGGCGGGCGTGTCGTCATCTGCCTCCCACCTCTCCAATGTTCTCCAGCAGAACCCACTTCCCGAAACGCACGCCGTTCTCAAGTGTCTGGAGCACTTTCTTGTGCGTCAGCTTTGCGACGTCCATACCGTTCGGGCACAACGCCGTGTCCTTCCCCATGTTCTTCACGAACCTGGTTGATCAAAACATGTACCAGGTAACACATTATGAGGAAGAACTCAATTATACTTCGAAGTATATAGGTAGTACACACAGTGGACGCGTGCAACGATAGAGGTAGCATTTTTTTACTCGTTTGTTTTTTCTGAACGACGGCGCTCCTTAACCCAAAATCGCCGGAACTTTCGTTCTTTTTTTTTTTTTTGCAAGAGGTTTCGTTGTACGTATACCTAGGCCACGGGATGGCACTTATATTTTCCCCCCCAAAATCAGTTTTTGGGAGAGTTATAGAGCGCATCAAGTGAGGAGCCTCAGAAAGAAAAAGGTACACCTCTACCGAAGCATGTATCAGTGTGGGGGTAAAACTTTTTTTTCGATTATCCTATTCCAGGGAGAAAACTTATAAAATACAGCAGCCTAGATTCGAACCCCAGCTACGTGGTGTCGCGTTTGGAGGTGAAACGACTTATTATACATAATTCTGGAGGACCACTTCGAAAGTTAGCGTACTACAAATATGTACAAATGGCTCGAAAGCCCAAAGCGATGCCCTACTGGAATACACCCTGAGTTCCGCAGCTGTCTGGTTTTGTCCCCCCCAATGAGGGTTATATGGTTTCCGTGCACACGACGACAGTTCTGTTGACCCTGGTATTAGCAGGGGAGTCACCGACCTGTATCCTTCACGAGGGTATGCCACCCCCGTAACACGCGCG
>JAYJMJ010000236.1:2930786-2941958 GCA_036873875.1 Laminaria ephemera
CATGGTGCCATTTAATTAATTCATACTAATTTCAAGACATTAATTAGTTTCCACATTTGACTGAGACGATATTGATCGTGCGCAAGGCACGTAGATGGCAACACTGGTGACAGCGTAAGGGATACTGTTCGCTGTCCATTTGTGTTTTAAAACAAATGACGATTACTATACAGCAGAGGTCCCTCTATAGCGCCGCTTGAGTAGTGTCGATTGCCGGAGATATTGCCTGTGAAATCGCTTGGCTCATATAGGAACCACAAGTAGTTGTAGTGTGCGGAGTAGTGCCGGTTGCCGCTATAGTTCCGGTATTTCCGGCTGGCACATACCGGCACCATAGAGGGACCACTACTGTAGCATCGGCCACAGGGAGCAGCCCGAGCTGATGACGAAAGCTATGGAACGGGGGGCACCCCAATTTTCACCGCCGCTGAGTTGAGACTGCTCGCGCGAGCGGCTATGTGCCTCAACCAAAAAAATCGACTTAACACATTGCTCTGCTGGCGCAGAGTAACAGCTGTATGGCGGTGGATATCGCGAAACCGAGAAGCTCTGGAGGCCACTCGCATGGCGAGCGCCTCTGAGCCGCTTCAAACAAAAAAGAGCCCTTGAAAGTGACCCCTCCTTACCGCAGCCTTGATCTGATGTGTGTGACGCCGCTACGGCAGAGGTGCATCACTTTTTTTGTTCTGAGGCTCATCACTTCAGGAGCTCCATACCTCACCCAAAAAACTTTTTTTTTTTGAGGAAACCGAAAGTGCAACCCGATGAACAACCCCATGGCGGCCTAGGTATACAAAAATATTCACATTGCAAAAAACAAGAATGCAGAATGATATTCCGACGACGTTTGGGTTAAGGAGCCCCGTCGTTCAGAAACAATTTTTGTCCAAAAGTGCTACCTCTATCGTAGCGCGCGGCATGGTACTGCTGTTCATATACGCTATTACGGGGGGACATAGTAACATAGTAATGAGGACCACATATGGTCAGTAAAAACAGGGGAACATATAGGTCTTTGTGTATATCGTGGGTTCTGATTACTACGGTCCGTCGTGATAGATGGTTGAGAAGGCCGCACATCTGGGCTGTTTTGATAAGAGTTTTAGGGTCCCAGCAATGAATAATTTTCGCCATAAATACCATACACAAAGAGGGATAAAACCAAAGCACTCGCCTGTTTGCCTGGCCTTGCGGGTCGATTAGAAGGGGCCATCGTCTGGCCGTATCCATGATTATGCCGTTTTGTGAAGACAACGAGTCGGGCGGCAGTCCGCACATCTGAAAGAAGGAAGGCATTCGACGAAGATATTTCGCAGTTAAGTGGGTTAAGATATTTCAGAGATAAAAAGGACGTGAAAAATAAGACGATGTGAAGGGGGCGTGGATCGACCATAGGGTCAATTAATAGAGGCCATCGTCTCGCTGTATCCATGATGATTCCGTTGTTGTGAAGACCACGAGTCGGGAGGTCGCCCTCACATCTGAAGGAAGAAGGCATTCGACAAAGAAGGTTCGTGGCTAAAAGGGTAAGACCATATATCAGGGGTAACAGAGAAGGGGCTCAAGTACTACATAGGCAAGACCGTGTCAGAAATAAACGAAAAAGGGTCAAGCTAAATGGGCAAGACCGTACAAGAGATAACATAAGTGGACTTCAAAAACGACACAATCTGAGCGAAGGGCATTCAACGAAAGTAAGTCGCAGCTAAATGGATAAGACCGTAATAGAGATACAAGAAAAAGGTGCAAAAGCTAAATGGGTAGACTAAGACCGGGCCAGGAATAAAAGAAGACTTCAAAAGCCAACTGAGTTCCGGAGATAAACGAAAAACAACTTTAAAAAATGAGACGGTCTGAAGGAAAGTGTTCAACGAAAAGAGTTCGTGGCTAGTTGGATACGACCGTACCAAGTATAAAGAAAAATAATTTTAAGGCAATATCAAGGCCTCGCCACCGCTCCCCTCCCCCCGCCACACACTTGGTATATACCACTTCAATCGCGACTATTTGGTCGAACATACCTCAAGTTACTACAAGCTTGTCTGTCGTCGTTGGCAGTTTTCGATAGATCGCCCTGGGCACAGACGAGGAACCACTGAAATCGTGATTCGTGTGTTGAACCGACCTCAACTTAAGTCACTATTAATACACAATTACTTGATATCGGCGGAAATTTTGACAGGATCAGCCGGGAGGTACCTACAGTCTTACCTGCCATTGTCACCATATTTTCCATCCGACAAAGTGCGGCATGAGCTTCCACATCGATCACTCTCATAACGAAGAAAACCACGAGAAACACAAAGGGAAAAGGAAACCCATCAGCGCACGAGGTCTAACTCCTCCCTGTACCTACGTCCGGCTTAGCATCGATCTAATCCACTCTGCTGCCCTTAGTCCACCCTGCCGTTGTCGAATTTTGACACGATCGACACGGAGTTACTACTATCTTACCTGCCCTTGTCAATTGTTCGCAGGATTGACAAGGAGGGACCACAATATTGCCTGCATTCGCTATGCTTAAGTTGCTACAGGCTCACCTGCCATTGTCGAATTTTGACAGGATCGGCAAGGGTTCCCTCCATGTCCGTGCCCAAAGTGTGATCCAAGCCCTTCTCCACGAGAGCCTGGTTGCGCAACCATTGTAAGGGAGAAAAATGGAAGCGCCGTCAATCAGCACACGGATCGATCGAGCTCAATCGTCGACTACAGTTCGCAAGCTTTGCACAGCATTATAAAATAATTACCACAACAATCAGACCTTTTCACGGGTCGTGTCCCGACCAGCGGATCGGGTCACGAGATTATCAAGATCTCGCGGGTCGAATCCGGCCGAGTAAAGAGGTGTTCGAAATCTCACGAGTTGGGTCGGGTCAGGTCAAATTGTTTTCAAACCTCATGGGTCGGGTCGGGTCGGGTCACCCTGACCCGACCCTGAGACGACCCGGCCAAATCTTGCGGATCAGGTACGGTCGGGTAAAGAGATGTTCGAAATCTCACGAGTTGAGTCGGGTCAGGTCAAAAGGTTTTCAAACCTCAAGGGTCGGGTCGGGTCACCCTGACCCGACCCTGAGCCGACCCGACCAGCGAGAAGTAAACCCGACCCGCGAAAAGCCCAATCACTAATTACCTGAATTTTCAGTCGTATTCTTGGAAACTTCACAATTGTTGACACTACCGGTAGTGTAAAGAGTGAGAAGAGTGCGTGGACTATTTCGTCCATTGTCACATCACCGCGGCAACCCTGGCGAGAATTCCGCGATGGGTCACCTAGCCCAGAACCCCCCCCCCCTCCCCCAAGAAAGTACAGCACGGTATATTTTGTCAGACCCTTACCTCAACTCAGCTGTCCGCAATGCGCGTTTGGCGCTCTACCTAACCCCGCCCAGAATATGAGTACACCTCCAGAATATGCAGCACCGCATACTTTAGCAGACTCTTACCCCAACCCAGCTGTTCCCAATGCGCGTTCGATATTCTACCTAACCAAGGCGAGCCCCCCCCCAGAATATGCAGCACCGTTAATGTTAATCGCAACCGAGTTAGATGGACACAAAACGCATACGTGGAAGTGTGTTTTTACCTATACGCCGTTGAATAAATATAGATAAGTCATCTCGTCTCCCTCGAAGGCTGAAACTAGCTAACGTCTTGAATTTTGTCTAAATTAGGGTCGTTCCTAACGAACGCAAAAAACCACGATTCTAGACAAAAAAAATCACGATTCCTGACATTTTGAAATACTGAAATGTCAAGTTTTAAAAAAAAAAAAAACACATTTTTTTTGTCAGGAATCCTGACATCAAGTTTTACGGAAAATTTCAAAAACTATTCAAAATCAGGATTCCTGTCAAATGTCACGATTCGTGAAAAAAATGTCACGTTTTTTATCATGATTCCTGACATTTTTTTTTGTGTTCGTTGGGAACGATCCTTAATAAACCTTCACCACCCCCACACAAAAATAACAAAATCTGGACCATAATACGCCGTGTTTCTTACTTTTTTTACAAAAACGCCGTGCCACGATAGAGGTAAACATTTTTTTTGCCTTTTTTTGCTTTTTTTGAATGATGGGGGCTTGCTTAACCCAAAACCGTCGGAATTTTCAATCTTCAATCGCAGTAGTTTTCTTTGTATACCTATTAATAGCCTATGGGATTGTTCATCGGGTAGAAACCTTTATTTTCCCCCCAAAAATCAGTTTTTGGGAGAGGTGCAGAGCTCCCTCAAGAAAGGAGCCTCAGAAAAAAAAAATGGCGCATCTCTGCTGGAGCATGCGTCTTTGAGAAAATTTTTTGAGCAGATCCTTACCTCAACCCAGCTGTCCGCTATGCGTGTTCGGTACTCCGACGTGAATGGTCCAAGGTACGACAGGGTGCCCGACGCAATTATTATGTCACCTGCCATGGGGGCGGAGACAACGTGCCGCGTCGATTTGGAGCGAGAGGGACGTTTTCAGCTGTATCCCTTAGCTCTGCGGCCGATCATTTAATGCAGGTAATGGATTGGATGAGGCCTCCTGCCCCGAGGCAGGAGGGTCTCTCCCAGGGTATGCCTCTGCGCTCTGAGCACGCTCAGTGCGGCGGCAATCCTTGGAACTATTAATAGATTCACGTCACAAAAAACAACCAGCACATAAGGTGGGTGGGGAAGTCTTTATTGTTTTTGCTGCCTCCTCCCGGCTTCGCCGGTTTGGGCGGAGGTTAAGGTTACTTAGTTGGCTCTGGTACATTAACCCCCGATTTTTTGTCAACACCATATACAGAGCTGATAGAATAGCACATGGCTCCACATCTGGTATATTTCCACTCCACTCGTGCTGAATCCTTCTCGCGATAAAAATGAAGGTATGCACCGTAATGGGGGGGGGATGGATGCCTATTATGTGACCCCGGATCCGAGTCTGGAAAAAGAGAGGGAGCTGGAGAAAAAGTGCTAAGAGAGTTGTAACGTTACTATATTTGCCATCCGACGACGCACAGCATGAGCTTTACCGTCGACCACTACGTAAATAAAAAAATTACCCAGAAAGAAGAAAACCAAGGAAAACCAAAAAAAGGACACCTATCACACATCAGACAGATCCCGATCTAGATCATCATAGATCATCTAGATCCTGCATCTTTCGTTGTATATGTTGTGCAGGATCTGTGTAGTACCGATCCAACCCAGGAAACACATGAGCTAGGTCGTGCAGATCATACAGCTCCCATCCAGCAACATTATTTGACACTTCAGAACTTATATGGACCAGGGATTCGTCTGCCGTGAAAGACACAGATCATTGAAGTCTGGTGCAACGGTAGGGGGGGTCATCTTTGTGGGGGTTTTTTTTCAACCGTCCGGAGCCACTCAGAATTGTGACTACCCTACTTGTTTGCGATTTTCCAGCTTCTTTGTGGTTCTTGATTTTACGATATGCACTACCTTGGGATTCCTGTCACTTGCGCTGCGCCAACAAAAACAAAAAATCCTGTTTGGCGAGAAAATAATGAGTCACTCGCCCGAGTGGCCTAAACGCGGTAGTAAAAATGATAGCACAGCATCCCCCTACCGTAGAACTGGGATCTGACTTGCCCAATGTGCGAAACAAATGCACGAAGTCTACTTAATGAGATGGAAAACATGAAGGAGACTCACCGGGCAGTTTGTCCATGGCGAGGGTTAAGGTAGCCACCGTATCAGTCCAGCGTTTCTCCTCCCCACCCAGCCCTCCGATAAGCTTTTCGGCGTTGGACAGCTGGACCACGCATCGCTCCGCCTTTTGCTCCAGCTCCTGTAAATTAGTGTTGCGTTGGAAACAAAGTCCAGTCCAAGACCGAAAATAAGTGGTCGGTCCGCTTTTGTGGGGTGGATTAATCCCGTCGGAGATTCAGAAGGAAGACATACATGTCGAATTACAATGACGATGGCAGAACCCGCCACACGAACCTGTTGTTGGCGTAAGAGATGTGTCCGAACCGCAATTCAAGGAGATGTAAGGCACCCGCGCAGCATGCTTATACCTGTAGTGCTGCCTGCGCACGCTTCCTAGTCGGTCGTCAAGCCCTCACACTGCCACACACGTAATGTTTTTGGTCGCTAGACATGGGCCGCCAAGAGGGCTAAGACAGATGGGGTATACATGCCCTCATGCCTGGACGTAAAAAAGCGAGTGTCATCGAGTCTGCACGCAGGGTTTGGACCTGTTTCTTCGCGACGGCGTCTCATCGGAGCTCTTCCGCAAAATCCGCTACTACGACGGCGCGCCTACGCCGTCAAGGGACGAGGGATAATATCACACTTGTCACTTGTTTTTGTCGCTACATAGGCTCCCCAAGGGGCTAGTTAATAGCTAGACTATATTCCCTCGTGATGTTTTGGGGTTAAAGGTGGGCGGCATTGAGTCTGAACGCCGCTCGGACATGTTTCTTTGATATCTAGTTCATACTACTGTGATCCGAAACATTAACTATCTTCCAGTTTCGAGGGAGACGATATGAAAGCGATAGAAATTAAGGGTTAACAGCTGGATTCTGTGCCCTCATGTTTGGAGTTTAAAGTGGGTGACACGGCAGGCCTGGACGCATTTCGGAACCTGCTGCTTTCGCGACGGCGTCATAGGAGCCCTTCTTTCACATCTGCTACCTCGACAACGCGCCCACTACATATGCGCCCTTACGTTTGGAACTAAAACATGGGCGCCGTACCTGTTTCTTTGCCACGGCGTCATCGAATCCCTTCTGCAACTCCGCCAGTCTGTTCTGCACCCCTGCCAGTCTGGCCTTGGCATCCTTCAGTTGCGCCATCACTACGTCCAGGCCCTCTTGAGCCTCTGCGAGGGCGGCTCTCTGCGAAGAGGCAGTTCATCATCAGCCCGGGAGGGACGCAGGGCATCGGGAATAATTTCGTAAGTGTGGGTTCTGCATTGATAACGAAGAAAGATTCCCCTGTCTAAATAAACAAGATTGAACTCGTATAAATAGTCTACGATATTGGGACATACACGGGCCAGCAAATGCTCTCATTAAAAACTCGGTAGTCGTGATACCAGGGGCATTGGCAAACATCGTTACTGGGCATTGGTGATGTTCGTTAAGATGGTTTCTGCATTGGCCGTGGAGAGTAACCTATATCAAAACGGTGTTGGACTGTGTCACGCCCGTTGAGGACACCATGCCGTTGGTTAAACTGATGGAAGGTATACAAATAGCGGGGATAGATATGCAACTAACTTGACTATATCCCTACTCTTTTACTTGTATGAGGTGAGCGTCTCGCCCCTGCTTGACTAGCCTTAGGTGCCACCCCTAGCCCGACGAAGTGGTAGTGGTACATATTGTAGCGCAGACACAGACATTATTAAACTTCTACATGTTGGGGTGTTTGCGATTTCAAAACTCGTTTGGGTTGGAAAAAAAATGTAAAACTAGTATTGAAACCGACGAATTTCATAGCCCATGGCCAGCCAACCCACGAAAAAATTAGGTTGGAACTTGAAAAAATGGTACGAAAAAAAAACAATTAATTTTTATCTGATTTTTCTTGGGTTGAGTTGGCCTTGGATTGTGATTTTGACGGTTTCAATACTGTTATTATATGTTTCCTACCCAACTCCTACCCAACCAAAGTTGGTACATCGCAAACACGCTATTATACGAGGGAGACGACAATATAGAGTATGTATAGGGAGTCGTGCGGGGGTAACAAACTATTTTATTTCCATCGTTAAAAAATATCGGTACAGGATAACGGGGGGGTGAAATATAATCGATTCACACTACTTGAAGACACTAATCAGTTTTCACCTTCCAGGGAGACGATAGGCCGGAAAGTACTATTATGTGAACATCTAGCCTTTGGATGATGAACCTTAGGCACCACGCCTAGCGCGACGAGGTGGTACTGATGCAGAGGCGAGTACAACATAATCCGTGCACCGCAGTACCAACGCGCAAGGAAACGGTACCACGAGCTGCGGTATACCATCGCGTATCACTCGAAAACCAAACAATACCAGGAAACTATCCATGGTATTTTACGCATACCCGAAGGAAACAGGGACTTTCACGGACCGGGTCGTGTCTCGGGGGCCGAATCGGGTCAGGATGACCCGACCCAACCCGACCCGACCTGACCCGTGATATTTAAAAACCTCCTGCCCCGACTCGACTCAACCCGTGAGATACCGAACACCTCTCGACCCGGCCCTATTCGACCCGCGAGGTTATCCTGACCCGATCTAACCCGTGGAAAGACCCTGGAAAAAGGAAGAAAAGGAGTACGAAAGCAAAACAAAAAAACAAATCCAAGGGAACTAAACAAAAAATGAAACAAAAAGCCTAAGAAGCATGACTAACCTTGGGTGCTACTCCCAGCGCGACGAAGTGGTACTGATACATGGCGAGGGCCCACATGCAGATGGCCGTACAAGCCTTGGAAGCTTTTTCGATCTGCTCCGGCGTAAACTCCGGGTTGTTGTTGAACGGTTCCACCTGGACAAAAGCAGCAAAGTATGTCGGCCAGGTAGCAAAAACAAATACGAATTATTCTGTAAAAATATTTTTAGTTCTGGAGCTGATGGACATCGTAGATATTAGAGATTATTTAGAGACACACCACAACCACTGAGCTCGTAAGCAGTCAGCGCTGACTGCTTAGCTCAGTGGTCCTGACGTATCTCCCATAAAGCACAACCCGGGGTCCGTTTGGCGGTTAAACCTGGAGCTCGGATGTACTCAAGGGTTTCAATCCCTTTCGTTAGCGCTGCCCCAAACAGGCGGGGTGATGGCGCTTCTTTTTCACCGGAAGTATGTACCATGAAGCCCCGGAGGGTGCTCTTACTAGAGACAAACCATAACCACTGAGCTACATATGCAGTCAGCGCTGACTGTTAGCTCAGTGGTGATGGTGTATCTCTAATAGTAGACCACGTATGGGCCACTGGTGTCGACATTTTATTTTCCAAAAGCTCCTGATTTTCCTGGGGGGGGGGGGGTTCTTGGTACGATGTATATTTCGAAGCATGCCGTAAAAGTCTTGAAAGACGAACTTTTACGTTCCTTATATTTTCGTCTCTGTTCAATTTTGTTCCGGATTTTCTTGGAAAATACAAGAGGAAAACCGGGCAGAAAGCTGTACGACAGGAACGCTGCGCACCAACTACCCGTCAATATGTCTAATACGGGGGAACGTAGTAAATAGAACCAAATATGGTGATTAAAAACGGGGGATATTTGGGTTTTTATATGGATCAAAGGTTCTGATTACTATGGTCCCCCGTAAGAGTGTACTTGTTGGGTCTTTGGGTGCTACCAAGTAGTCTACTACCAGTAGCCTGGTGTAGTAGTTGTTGGGTGTTTGGGTGCTACTAGGTATTGGCGAGTATTTTCTTTGAAAATTACTCAGTTGTACCGGATTATTGAAGTTTACATCCCCGCTCTGAAGGATGCGTCCCTTGCCTTTTTGATTATTCTGTCCGGGATGTTGTCTTTGTCGAATCTGACGAGAGAATCCATGAAGCCCTTCGCGTCCACCAAGAGCTGCTTCTTCGCCGGTTCCCAAAAATCGTCCACCTTCGAAGACAAAACGGTTCAAGTCGTAGCGTAGGAACAGCGGCGTTAAGAATTACCACACATTAAAAGGCCAAAACAAAAATATTCAGGCTGCCCTCTTTATCTTCCTTCAGGGTTGAAAATCGAAATATACCAAACACATTTTAGCATGAACGCCAGAAAGATAGCGGTTAATGGTGCTTACCTACCAGGTACTATACGAAGAAATCAAAACATCGTCCAAATCAAGGCACATTGGAAGACAATGCAACAACAAGTATCTTCGGAACTCCCCGACGTGTGACACGCGAGTACAGTATTATTTTGTTTTATTTTTCCTGAGAGATATATACTCTTCGACTCCGTTGAACACTGTGCAGCGTGAGCTTCAAACGTTGATCACTTTTTGTTGTTTGTTATCCTCCGGCGGATGGGGGAAAATAAACCTTAGCCTCACCACACTTCCACGTATTTTCATACGTGTCGTGTGTCAATTTAACCCAAACGCATTCGCAATCCAGCGCTAGCTGGCGTATCCTTCGGTTCCCGTGGCAACTACTCATAACATTCCCAGAGTCATTGGAGCCTGTCCTGTGACCACGGACTAAATTATAGCAGCCACCCCTGATGGCCGCCTACACAACGTGGAACAACGACCACCACAGATGGTAACAGATCATGGAACAACAACCTTAATTCTCCCGCGTTCAAATAAACGGCAGAGTACGCCGCATCGGTTCCCGAAACGGCATAATCCTCTCCATGATTTAATGAGGTTGCAGGTTTCGTATTTACCTTCTTGCCGCTTTCGGGGTCCTTGATCTTGTTGGGCTTGACGTCGAACATAAGGCAGCACACCTCCATCGTCAGCTTCACCCCCTTCGGAGGCGTTTTCAGGCTCTTAACCTGTTCACGCACAGTCCAACGGCAAGGCACAATACACTATTTACTATTTACATTGTTGATGTTATTACTATCATTTTTGGTATTATATTTCTCCTTATTATTTTCATTATTCTTGTTGTTATTGTTATTATTATTATTATTATTATTATTATTTTATTGTTATTATTGTTATTAGTAATTATTGTCATTATTATTGTTACTTTTATTGTTGTTGTTGTTATTATGTCTGCCATCCGACAACGTGCAGCATGAGCTTCAATGTCGATCACTCTTTAAAGATTCCCAGAAAGTACAAACTTTTGTTATTGTTCTTCGTATATGATCATGTTTACGGTCGGACATAATGCAGTACATCTCCATTGTCAACTTCACCCCCTTAGGAGGCGTTCTCAGGCCCTTAACCTGCCCACGCACAGTAATACTATTACTGTTATTATTATCTCATTGTTATTGTTCGTATTATTATTGTTGTTTTATTGTTGCTGTTGTTATTGTTATTGTTCTTAATAGTACAATATATTTTTTAACCCTCTAAGTACCCACTCGGAAGCCGCAAAACAATAATCAACTACGACCATGTCAAAAGAGCCCGGACTATTTGGGTCCACCACAGCAGGCAGTATATCACTTTTCCAAGCTTTGGCGTGGTAAATGGGGCGTTCAAAGTCCACTCAAAGAGCATGCCTCTAAAACCAAGTAATACCACATAAATTTGGGCCCATTTCATGGG
>JAYJMJ010000236.1:2944856-2958217 GCA_036873875.1 Laminaria ephemera
TTCCATCCCCAGGTCATTGGCCGAAGTCCTCCGGCTTCTTCCTCCCTTCCCCTAGCGGCCTGGCGGTCCCTCAGGGCAAGCTTATACGTAGCCAATTACCAGGTAGTAACTAGTCGGTGACTAATTTACATCAAAACAGCCCAATCAACTTGAACCCTCTCAGCACCCACTCGGAAACCGCAAAAAAAATATCAACCACGACCATGTCAAAAGAGCCCGGACTCTTTGGGCCCACCACGGCAAACAGTACATCACTTTTCAAAAAGCTTTGGCATGGTAAACGGGGCATTCAAAGTCCACTCAAAGAGCATGCCTCTAACACCAAGCAATACCACATAAATTTGGGCCCGTTTCATGGGCCCTATAGCGTTCTAGTGCTAACAGGGTTAATACCTAACCAACTAATAGGCTATACTTTCAATCAGCCACTTCGCAGACCTAGCGAACAGCGAACTTCAACTGCCCTCACCGCTTGGGCATGTTCCGGACGTCAACATGCACGACGAACTGTAATATCTAGTCAATCAATGACTAGTCGGTGACTTGTAGTCATCGAACCCACAGCCCTGCGGAGAAATCACGAAATTTTAAAGAAAATAAGAACAGAAAAATCACCAACTTTTTGGGTTCGCTGGTTAGTCATGATTATTTTTTAAATCATAAAACAAGCACGGCCTCCTTTCGCCTTGACGACGATTAAAAATAATCAGGATTGTTAATCAACTTAATTCGTGTTTTTTTTTGTTGATTACCCAACCTACTCTCACCGCTTGGGCATGTTAAGGTCATCGACATGCACGACAAACTGTTTGCCGGCCGGAGGTCCAAAGACGCCCTTCCGTCGCTTCTCCATTTTGGCGTCCATCATGTCTTGGGTCATGTTCGCCGAAGTCTGGGCGGAGAAGGTGATGGTGAAAGGTGATATCGAGGCATCGACGCACCTGACACAAGTTGCGATACGACGCCAGAAGAATGGGGAAAGGCAGTTTGTCCAGGGCGTAAGGAGCACACGAAGAGCATTGATTGGAGTAAAAGCACGTAAGAATCATCGTGTTTTTGATCATGTTCGCGGACGTCTGGGCGGAGAAGGTGATCGTGGATGATGACACCGAGGTATCGATGCACCTGATCCACTCTGACGCAGATCCCCGTCGCAGACAGGTCTAATTATATCTACCAATATACCGCGTATTTTTCCGTCACCACTTTGCGAAGGCCGTCAACTACCAAACCTATGTTATAAATGGAGATTGCAATAGAGTAGCCCGAGAGTTGTTTGCGATATTCTGCGTCGACAAGAAAAGGGAAAGTGGTTAAGCTAGATGCTAGCTACGCCTTACCTCCCTCCAACAGACGACTGGCCCATGAGATATTGTGCAATGTTGACAGTCTTCCCCGTCCCGGTTGGGCCGCATGTCAGGACGTGCTTGCCTCCTCGAATCAACAAGTCCAGCAGATACGTATTGCGGACACCATCCGTAGTCGGCACTATGATCTGACCGTTTCAGAAGAAAGACGAACACGACGCGAGGGTCGGCAAGCGATATCAAAATAGGGTGATGCTGGACTAAGCTAGACGTTTTAAGTGAAGGAACGCGAGAAACGGCCCCAAGATTGTCCGATATACATGCTCAACGACAATCTTGAGAGAGAAGGTGTCATCCGTAGTAGGCATTCTGATCTGGCCATGACAAGGAACGAACACCGCATAAAGGTCGGCAAGAGATAAAAAAATCGGGTGATGCTGGCCTAAACTAAACGTTCTAAGTGAAGGAAAGCAGAACTTGTCGGGAACCGAATAAAAGCGGGTGCTCCCCTAAGCGTCACGCATCTCGGAAAATACTTCCGTCCCCGAATCAACAGGCCCAACAGATACGTATTGCGGACACCATCCGTAGTAGGCACTATGATCCGGCCATGATAATAGAGGAAATACCTTCAATCACCACGCAAGGGTCGCGGCCTAGACGCTCCAAGTCGGGCGATGCTGGCCTAGACGTTCCAAGTGAGTTTCGACGAAGTGCTCGACCTCACAGTTGACGAGGTGTGTCTTTTTAATGATTATTAGATCGCTGTGGTGTGAACCGTAAGGGCCCGTTTTAACGACGAAACAAAACAAAATCGAAAACTTCTTCGAGAATGTTCTGTGTTTGCTATTTACTTTGCGCCTGATTGATCGAAAAAGTGAATCACAAAGCAGGCATTTTCATTTTGGGACGAGGGAAATTCGAAGACATCACCTCGTTGAATTGCAGCTTGGGGTCGATGGCGTATTTCTCGGTCGTCGACATCCAAGAAACCCACTCCCCCTTGTCACCCTTTTCTGGCACGAAGACATAGTCGTACACCTGCGTTCGTTAACCAAACAATTTTCAGTTCATGGTGTTATAACAGGGGAACATAGTAATCAGAACCAAACATGATTAATAAAAATAGGGGAATATAGATTTTTTTCTATTGATCGTGGGTTTTGATTACTATAGCCCCCCGTAATAGTATTGATACATTCAGTTTATTGGTGGAAACAAGAGCGATAGACTTCTGGCTAGGGTGACCAACCGGGCGACTACCTTATTCTGCTGACGTTCCCAGCAGGAACCGCGTCGGCTTGTCTTGCTCGCCTACTCGTGAGGTCTTCTCCCAACAGTGAGAGAGGGGGTCAGGCGCCTACCGTCGGCTTGTCTTGCTCGCCTACTCGTGAGGTCTGCTCCCAACAGTGATAGAGGGGGTCAGGCGCCTATCTTTGTTCCCGGCGCTCATTCTGACCCCAGACCCCACACCCCGACATAGACATGCCTTGTTCTCTCTGCATTCAATGAACTGCGATTTGCCGGTTACTTCATCTATGGAGACCGTCACTTCGTCTACAGGTAAACCTATCCTTATGGTCCAAGCAATTGAAGTCCAGAAGACGATGGAGGGTGGGTCGGCAGCAGAGCTAAAGAATACCTGTAGTATTGTATTGGGTAGTATCGGGTAAGACGGACAGGGAAGAGCAGGCAGCACTCACGGTACCCCCGGAGGGGAAGAGCCAGGGGCTGGTGTTGCTGGCAGTCTCGCATCGCATCCACGCGTCGAACTGCCTCCTGCCCGCCTCGTCGACGGTACACCCCACGCTCCAGACGAAAGCAAACAGAAACAGTGCCTCCACGTGATTGGACAGAGCCTTGCACGCCTGACCAATAAGGCGAGAGAAGACAGGACAGGACAAAAATGAACGAACTGTTTTTGTTATTTTATTATTATTTGTGTTAGTATTGTTCTGAATAGCTTCGTCGACGGTGCACCCCACGTTCCAGACAAAAAGCAAAAACAAGAACAGGGCTTCTGCTGTGATTGGACAGAGCCTTGCATGCCTGACCAATGAGACAAGCGAAGTGAATAAAACGATTGGCTGGTGAAACTTGACGGAAACATGAAGCGAGCACAGCGAAAAAGCGTAAAACCCTTTTGTTAAACTGCACCCACATTTTTGCAGACAAATCAGTTGGAATTAGTGTGGAACTTTTGTTTTGCGGTTCCCAAAGGACAAGACAGGTGAATTTCACGAACAATGGGGAGGGAATTGATGAAGGCGGGAAAATTAATGCCACGGTCCAGACCAAAGCAAATAAAACTAAAACAGTGCCTCCATGTGGTTGGACAGTATCTTGCACGCCTGACCAATGCAGCCAACTAAGCAGGACGGGATCACAAGTGACGGGTTTTTTTAAAAGGATTT
Organism: Laminaria ephemera; assembly: GCA_036873875.1. Classification (NCBI taxonomy): domain Eukaryota; class Phaeophyceae; order Laminariales; family Laminariaceae; genus Laminaria; species Laminaria ephemera. The sequence goes on from JAYJMJ010000236.1 coordinate 2,948,578, forward strand.
ACGTCGTATTCATAGTGGTGGGCGGAGAAATAACTATTTAAGTGATCCTGTTAACTGCAAATTGAAACCCTTCTGTTATATTCTGTTTCGCACACAACGCGCACCAAAAAGTCGTCAAGCCCGGGTTTACGTTTAACCTCCCCCCCTTGAAATGCACACCTTAGCGTTGGGAGGTGGGCTGCCTCCTGAAACGGTTCCAAGAAGCAGTCCAGCAGCCGCATCAGCCCTATTCCATGCACTCCTTGCAAAATCGTCATGTGTCTACCCCCCCCCTCAAAGGCACACCTTGGCCTACCCCCCCCTTCAAAGGCCTGCCCCCGCCACCGTCTAAAGCACGCCTTTGTCCTACCCTCCCCCGTTCAACGATACGCCTTGGTCTACCCCTCGCCCTTTAACCTATTCTCCCCCCCGTTCAAAGGCTCCCACCCCCCCCCCACCCTTATGGAAGTGGTCATACCAGATAACAAATTAATTCATTCGAAACTGTCATCCATATGCAAGAAAGTACGCACAAGGTGCGGAAATCCGCCTCACAAGTGGTTCTTAGTAGGATGCAGCTCGCCCTTCATGCGACTCGCCGAACATGTCACGGCGCTCCGCGCTTGGTGCACACGATGTCTGCTTCGTCGGTGAAAACCCGACATGCTCCGTCCCGGCATTGAAGGGGTGCGGGGGTCTATGGTCTTAAGACTACGGCAATGCATGAAATGAGTACACCCCCCACCCTTAAGCACACCTTATAGCCTACCCCCCCCTTTCAAAAACACATCCCTTTAACGGCATACCTTGGCGTTGGGAGGTGGGCTTCCTTCCACCTCCTGAAAAGGTTCCAACAAGCAGTCCAGCAGCAGCATCAGGCTCTGCGCCATGTTATCGTCCAACTTACCCCTCCCTTCAACCAACCCACCCCCTTCAACGGCACACCAGTGTGTCTACCCCCTCCCCCCCCCACAAACTCACCTTGGCGTTGGGAGGTGGGCTCCCTTCGACCTCCTGAAAAGGTTCCAAAAAGCAGTCCAACAGCCGCATCAGACTCTGCGCCATATTGTTGTCTACCGTTGGAACCACCTCCCGGCACCACTGACGGGTCCACGCCAGACCTGCCAATATATTAAGATATTACCGTTTGGATATACGGCGCAGTTGCAAAAATACATCGAAACTGTCAGTGCATGATCGTGTTGCTTTGTACCTGGTATTTTTTAATCCTCTGGTGGATGGATAAACTGAAAGTGCAATCCGATGAACAATGCCACGGCCTAGGTATACCGTCGGAACCACTTCTCGGCGCCATTGCCGGCCGGATCCACGCCAGATCCGATGGTAAGGCGAGATATTTTGCCGTGTGTTTGCATGATGCGGGTTGCAACAATAAATCCAAACAGTCAGTGTGTGATGTGGTTTATATCGCCTCCCTCGAACGTGGACAATAATTAATGTCTTGGAGCGGTATGAACATGAGGCGTAACCCTATTAGAATTGCAGAACACACCTGGTATACCACACTAGTCCCAAGTGGTTTGTCCCCACAACCAAAAAACGGGAGGTGCCGTTCTCAAAGGGATAAGCCAACCACACTTCCAAGCATGTGGCGTGTGTCAACTTTACTCGGTTACCGAAACAACGATGCTACCTATACCGTGCTTGTTGACGGCCAAGAGCTAGTGAGACTGAACCTCTCTGCCCAGGAAGTCAACAGCATGGCGGGTGCTACGATAGAAATACCACTTTTAGGGTGGAATGTTTTCTGTATGACGCGGCTCCTCAACCCAAAAAATCGTCGGACTTCCGTTTGTTTGTTTGTTTTTTTTTTGCAATAATTTCCGTTGTATATACCTAGGTCATCTGATTGTCCATCGGACAATTACTTTTATTTTTCCCCAAACCAAGTTTTGCGGAAGAGGATGATAGAGCTCCTCAGAGTGAGGAGCCTCAGAAAAAGCAAGGATGCATGCACCTCTACCGTAGCGTGCGTCGCATCGAAAAAAATCGCCATCGATGAATCGAGGCGACGTGTTGACGCTCTTCGTGTCCTACTCCTTTGAGAGCTTCAAGGGAGAAACGCGTCGAAAACGTGACGATTACGGCAGTACGTAGTCGCAAGCCACCCTAAAGCAGCATGCGTCAGCGGTTTCGCAAGTCTCGTTGAGGTAGCACGTATTGCCTGAAACCTTTTCTGAATGACGGGGCTCCTTAAAACCCAAAATCGTCGGAGATTCAATCTTTTTTTTTTTGCAGTAATTTTCATTGCCTACCTAGGTTATGGGGTTGTTCATCAGGTAGAACTTTTTATTGCCCCCCCAAATGAGTTTTTGGGAAAGGTATGGAGCTCCTCAAGTTAGGAGCCTCAGAAACAAAATGGTGCACCTCTACCGTGGTATGCGTCCACATCGGAGGCCGTTAGTAGAGTACCCGTACACAAGCCAGTGCTGGCCGCTCATTGCGCTTACCCGAGGATAGATAGGTGTCGAAGAGCGCGCAGAACTGGATCGTCACGTCCTGGGGTAGTGATGAAGGTAACTTGGCCAGCCACGATTGGCAGAGGGCGTCAAGCCCGAGGCCCCTTGGCTCCATGTAGATGATTCCCACTCGAGAAACGGTGGCCGGGGAAGCAACCGTAAGATCCTCAACCTGCCGAGAAAGTTGGGGTTGGTGGGCGTGCGTCCCTTTTCAACATAATTGGGAACTCAATGGTGCAATGACAAGGGGGTAGCGGGGCACCCTTTACTTCAGAGGCTCCTAACTTGAGAAGCTCTGTACATCACCCAAAACCTGAACTTCAGAATAACTGAAAAGTCTAACCGTATGAACAATGCCATAGCCTAGGTATACAACGAGTATCAGCGTAAAAATACAAATAGGTATCCCAACGATATTGTGTAGTTCTTAAGTAGAGGAGCCCCTCCAGTCGTAAGTGTTTCGCCGAAAAAGTGCTACTCTTATCGCAGCACACGTCTGGGATCAACATAACATTTTCTCACCTCGAACATCATGGTCATCTCCGGAGACATCTTGATTATTTCGCCAGAATTCAGGCAGAGCTGAACGCACGGGTTAAGGTCACAACAAGAGGGCAGATTCCGGGTTTTTGTGTGACGCTAGGTGCAGCAGTGCCACCGATCGCATTGTACGTTTAGGAAAAGTGCGGGTTTCAGCAGGAACAGACTGGCGGGTTCAAGGGGGCAACCACATGATGACATCAAAAACAACGGGTCACAGCAAACCGTCCAACCTAAATGACTTCGCAGTACGCTGAGACACGGCACTCCAACGTATATCGTTGGCGCTGTATTACATCATCATTCTACTATCGACAACAGCAATCCACAATCCGCAATCTACCATCAACAATCCACACATCAGACAGATCATGATCTAGATCATCTAGACCTTACGCTTGTCGCTATGAGATATTGTGCAAGAGCCGTAAGGTACGGATCCCACTTCAACTAGTTAAGCAGTACGGTGGAGAAAATCAGTCCAATGTATATCGTTGGCGCTGCATTACCGTGCGCGCTGGAGAACAGCACGTCAACGTATATCGTTGGAGCTGTATTACAGCAGTACCCACTATTTAGTCTCGCTTTCTTGATATCGTCACACAAACGTATATCGTTGGCGTTGCATCAAAGCAGTATGATATCCACAATTTAGTCTCATTTTCTTGTTGTCGTCACACCAATGTACATCGTTGGCGCTTCATCACAGCAGTATCTACTCAAGTAAGATATTTAGTCTCACTTTCTTGTTGTCGTCACACCAATGGATATCGTTGGCGCTGCATCACAGCATTATCCACTATCTAGTCTCGTTTTATTTTTGTCTTCGCACCAACGTATATCGTTGGCGCTGCATCCAGTAGGTATACTCTCACTTTCTTGTTGTCGTCCAGGACCGTGTTCATGTTTTCGATCCAGATGGCGTCTACCGGCCCATCAAATACCACCCATTTCCTGTCCGAGGTGGGGCTAGAAGCCGCTAACCTGTGGACGAACGAGCATTGAAAAGGCAACCAACCGTAAGAGAGGGATGCACAGAAGTTCTGGCCTGGATATAGCGCGCGACGCAATAATGGTTTAATGAGATGACTCGTGAATGGGGTTTGACCTGAATGTCATACTTTTCGTGACTGAAATCAAGATAAATATCTCAATTCCAAATACCAAAGGCCATAACATATGATATTACTCAACAACAGCTTTTCTGTTGTGAAAATACCAAAAACCCAGGACAAAAACAATATATTATTACACCTCGAAATTCTTCCCGATCAAACCGTGGCCCTGATCGCCCCTGGGCCGTCGAGCTCTTGTCAGTTCGAGCGCCCATGAAGCAATATCTCTCATCTTTGGGCCCGCACGGCTACACCAAAGCACAAGAGAAAGAGTAACATAAAATGGAGTTCCGAACAAGAGCACCGTGAGAGCCTCTGGTGGTGCCGATATACAGAGCCAATTGATACACACCTGTACATCGTGGACATGATACCGTCTTGCCACTCGTGGGTGCTCGGGTCAAACTCTCCGTACATCTGTCCCATCGTGATGCTCTTGGGGTTCAGCTGGTAGATCACCACTTTCTCGTAGCCGAACCCCTGAAAAAGGTTGTAGCGGGGAGAGGCGTAGGTGAGTTGCTGTCTCTGACAAATCGACACATGCTACGGTAAACGATAAAGGTGCACCCTTTTTTTTCTGAGGCTCCTCACTTGAGGAGCTCGATACCTCACCCCAAAAACTTATTTTGAGCAAACTGAAAGTGCAACCCGATGACCAAACCCATGGCCTAGGTATAAAAAGTAGTTCATACTTGCAAAACAAGAAATGACATTCCGACGATTTGGGGTTGAGGAGCCTCGTCATTCAGAAACAAAAAAATGCCAATAAGTACCTCCTCTATCGTAGCACGATTCCGTTTTTGTACCAACCATCGGACAACGTGCGGCAGCATGAGCTTCAACGTTGATCACTCATAAACGTTTCAAGAAAGAAGCAGAACGCGCAAGGAAAAAAGCGAACCCTATACGCAAGAAGTCTAACTGCCTTCGTACGAAGAACTTTGTGTTTGACAACTTCGTACCAGGCAGGTAAAAGTGTTTTGGCTCCCTTGGAACTGGCTTTTTTCGGGAACCCTCTTACCTCCTGGTTTTCGGTGACGAGGTTTGCTTTAGTTGAGTTGGGATACTTGATTTGGACTCGCTTACCTCTTGTCCCGTTTGCTTCAGCTGCAACGTTTCTTCGAGCACGTGCAGGTTGGAAGACTTCATCGTGTGTCAATTAAATTTGTTCGCCATGTTTGGTCTTCTTGGATATGGGACTGCTTACCTCTCGCCCCATCTGCTTGAGTCGCGACAGCGTTTCTTCGAGCACGTGCAGGTTGGAGGACTTCCCACCCCCCGTGGGTCCGACGAGCATAAGCCCGTGCCGGACCACGATCATCTCGTACAACTGGATCACCTGTCGTAATTCGAAGAGGATGTGACATCATGAGACGCCTCGCTGTTAGGGTCATTCCAAACTAACTCAAGAACTTGTGATTCGTGATACTTGTAAATAACTGTTATGACACGTTTTCTAAACGAAAACGCGTTTTTTTAGTCGCGAACCATGACATCAGTTATTATGGAACTCTTCAAAAAACAAAATCGTGACAAACATCACGATTCGCGAAAGCGTCACGTTTTTGGCACGACTCGTAACACGTGTTTTGTTCGTCAGGAACGATCTTTAGAGCGGTCATCTACCGACCAAAGCTAGTGCATCGGTGAGTGGTTTGATTGGGTGGACAAACACACGGTGGGTGGGTGCATCGCGATGCTCATTGCTTGTTTCACTTGGTGACTTCAAAAGCAGTGGTTGACCCGAGAAAAACAAAGGGCACATGATCCTCAGGGATCAAGTCGGGTCGACATACTCACGCATCCGTATACCACGGCAGCTTGCGCTGCGGTAGTAGTAACGGTGACCGTCGGTAGTGGAAGCTCGCGCTGCCGTTGCCACGGGATCTGAAGGATACGCCAGCTGACGCTGGATTGCGAATGCATTTGAGTTCAATTGACACACGACACATATGAAAATACGTGCAAGTGTGGTGAGCTCAAGCTTTATTTTTCCCCACCCGCCGGAAGATAAAATAAAAAAATATATACTGGTATACACACTGACGACGACGATCTTTGACACAAACAGGTGAATCTCAACGACCAACGCGATGGCCAACTGTGCAAGAGACATTAACAATTTTCATAGGGGAGGGGGTGAAATATAATCAATTCATGCCCGTACTGCTTCAAGACATTAATTAACTTCCAACTTCGAAGGAGACGATAACAACGTACATAGGGGGAGGTGGTGAGATTTAATTAATTTACGCAAATTCAAGACATTCTTTCATTTCTCATGCTCAAGGGAGACGGTTGACGGTTCTCCACATGGTTGACAGTCCTCCACAAGCATCGGCATCGTTGTGTTTCTAGTGGAGTCCTGATGTTGCAAGCAGGCGCACGCTACGTACACGATAGGAGTGCGCCTCCATTTTCTGAGGATCCCCACTTGAGGAGCTCTATGCTTGACACAAAAACAAGATGCCTTAGCGAAAGCATAAAAGTGCAAAACGTGATGAAAAATCCCATGGCATAAGCATAAAACGAACAGCATTGTACAACACAAACGATATTGCAGCGAGTTTTGGGTAGTTCCTCAGTTCAAGAGTCCCGTCCGTCATGAATGTGTTTTTTTACCAAAACAAGTGCTAACCCTATCGTAGCACTCATGCCACGGTAGAGGTGTAGAGGTGCACCATTTTTTTTTCTGAGGCTCTTTCACCTGAGGAGCTCTGAACCTTACCCACAAAACTGATTTTTGAGTAAACTGAAAGGGCAACCCGATGAACAAACCCATGGCCTAGGTATAAAAAATATTGACATTCCGACCACTTTGGGTTAAGGGGTCCCCGTCATTCTGAAATCGTTTCAGGCAAAATGGGCTACCTCTATGATAGCACGCGTTGATCGACACATGCTACGGCAGGGGGGTGTAGCGATGACGCATGCTACGGTAGAGGCGCACCATTTTGTTTCTGAGGCTCCTCACTTGAGGAGCTCTATACCTCTCCCAAAAAACTGATTTGGGGAAAAAAAAAAAAAAGTGCTATACACCCGATGAACAATCCCATGGCCTAGGTAAAACAACGAAAATTTTTGCAAGAAAAAAAACGAAATTCCGACGATTTTGGGTCAAGGAGCCCCGTCATTCAGAAAATGTTTCAGGCAAAATGGGCTACCTCTATCGTAGTACGCATCGATGGGAGGGGATGCTGATTTACCTTCCCGCGTAGCCCGGGTTCATTGTGATGAAAACCCCGAAGCCGGGCTTGACGATGATATTGCTGCCCTCGAACATGATGCGCTGGTTGTCTCCCTTCAACGCTTGCTGGATTGTCATCACTTGCTGGCCCACCACAGACAGCACCTTGTTCGATCGCGCGATAGAAAGACCAGGGCCAAAGGGCGAGGAGAATTTAGGACATACTAGGTACCTCTCGTATTCAATCAGGGCACGGCAACACATTCAGTAGCCGATATGCAAAAAAGGATACGCATGATCTCGTGAATAAACTACATTAGGCACGGAAGTAGATTTAGAAGCAGATGCAAAAAGAGACGCGTGCCACGTTAGAGGTGACACTGTTTGGCTACCATACTTTCTGAATGACGGAGCCCCTTGACCCAATGCCGTCGGAATGCCATTCTTGTTTTCCAAAATTATTAGTTGTGTATCTAGGCCATGGGATTGTTCGTTGGGTTCCACCTTTAATTTTTCTCAAGACCGATTTTGGGGTGAGGTGTGGAGCTTCTCAAGCGAAGAGCCTCCGAAACAAAATCAGTGCACCCTTACCTGTGGCATGCTTCAAGAAAAGGATAACGCATTACCTCGTGGTTGAATTAAATTCGGCACGGCAGTAGAATTAGTAGCGGATGCAATAAAAAAAGGGATACCAGGTACGCATTATGTCGGGGCTTAACTCCCCCATGGCACATTCTACGATAGAGGTGCACCATTTCGTTTCTCGGGCTCCTAACTTGAGGAGCTTTCAACCTTCACCCTAACCCTGATTTTGAGAAGAATGAAAGTGCAACCCGACGAACAAACCTAAGGCTTACCTGGTAGGTATACAAAAAAAAAACATATTGCAAAACAAGAATGACATTCCGACGAGTTTGGGTTAAGGAGCCCCGTCATTCAGAAACAAAAAAGCCGAAAAGTGCTACCTTTATCGTAGCAATAAGCCATTTTAGCTGCGACGCGTGCCACGATAGAGGTGACACTTTTTTGCCTTTTTCGTTTTCTGAATGATGGGGCTGCTTAACCCAAAACCGTCGGAATTTTTTTAATCTTCAATAACTGCAACAGTTTTCCTTTGTATACCTAGGCCATATATGGGATTGTTCATCGGGCAGAACTTTTTTTTTTTTCCCCCAAATCAGTTTTTGGGGGGAGGTGTAGTGCTCCCTCGTGTAAGGAGCCTCTAATGTAGCATGCGTCCTGCATTTTTCTGAGACTCCCCACTTGAGCAGGTGTATACCTAACCCAAAAGTTGACTTTTCTGAAAAAATGGTACGCTATCCCCCGATGGATCAATCATCCCATGCATGGTCTAGGTACATAGCAAATCATATTTAAACAAAAAAAAACGGATTTCAAACGATATTGGTAGTTCCTCAGGTTAAGAGCCTCGCCCGTCAGAAAAAAGGTTTCGCCAAAAATGGCTAGACTAATACCTAGTATCGTATAGCTCGCGTCACCTCGATATTAATCCGGTTGAACTCGTCAAAGCATGCCCAGGCGCCGCACGAAGCCAACCCCTTGAAGAACTTTCCCATAGCGATGTAGTCGAGGCCATCCGAGCAGTTGAACACCACGCACTGCATCGCCAGCGCTTTCGACAAGTCTTTCGTCGTTTCCGTCTTGCCTGTTCCCGCGGGACCTTCGATTCGAGCACAACGTAATGCACACGGGGTGGAATGCGGGAGGAAAAATCGTTTGTGTTTTTATTATTGTCTCTGGCATCCGAAACTGTGCAGCGTGACCTTCAACGTCGTTCACTCATAAAAACATTCCCATAAGGAAGTAAAACAAGTTATTAGAGTCATGAGGAAGGTCTAGGACATGACTATACCAGTTATCAAGTCTTTGATCGTTTCGGTCTTGCCTGTGCCCGCGGGAACTTCGAACCGTGCTGCAAGGCAACGCAATGCACAGGGTGGGTGGAAAAATCGTTGTGTTTATTGGTGTCATGAACGAGCGCTACTACTACGGGGGTACATAGTAATTAGGACCAAAATATTGCTAGAAAAAAATAGGGGAATATATAGGTTTTTGTGGGTATCGTAGATCCTGATTACTATGGTCCTCCGCAAAACTGTAGGTACACAACCAAACACCTGGTAATATGTAAGGGGTGGAAAAATTAATACCGGTAATTGTTATGTTAGGAGACGATAGCAGAGGTATAGTATTACACCTTAGTGTGGGGTTGAAAATCACTACTACGGGGGACCATAGTAATCTAGTAATGAGGACCAAATAGGGTTAGTAAAAACAGTGGAATATATAGGTTTTTGTGTGTGTCGTAGGTCCTGATT
>JAYJMJ010000236.1:2962398-2972859 GCA_036873875.1 Laminaria ephemera
GGGAGGCTGTTTTCTCATGGCCGGGGGGTTTGTTAGTGGGTGAGCTTGCGCAAGTCCCACACTACCCGGAGGGATGACCGTCTGGGTGACTATCCCCACCGCACCTGATCCCCAGGGATCAAGTCGGGTCGCCATACTCACGCATCCGTATACCACGGCAGCTTGCGCAGCGGTAGTAATAACGGTGACCGTCGGGAGGGGCAGCTCGCGCTGCCGTTGCCACGGAAACTGAAGGATACGCCAGCTAACGCTGGATTGCAAATGCATTTGAGTTAAATTGACACACGACACGTATGAAAATACATGGAAGTGTGGTGACCTTACGCTTTATAATTCCCCATCCGTCGGAGGATATAAAAAAATAAAATAAAACTGCAGTTTTTTTAATCGATGTATTTCATGTTAGTATTTTGGTTGCAGGTAGAAGACCAATTTCCAGGGCTGACAGTTAGCTGGACTTGGCGATTAGTTATTATTAGTTGGGAGGCGAAATATGCGAAACAACTGACTTTTGGTCTTTCTCGATGTCAAACGCACTGCGAGCCAAAACCGCATCAACCAGACACAACAACGCAGAACCCCAGTAAATTACCACAGGCAATCAACCGCTGAAATGCCTACTACGGGGGTACATAGTAATTAGGACCAAATATGATTAGTAGAAGTAGGGTAATATATAGGTTTTGGTGTGTATCGTAGGTCCTGATTACTATGGTCCCCCATAATAGCAAACCCAATACCTAGTCGGCGACTTATGGTCAGCCAACAAACAGCCCTCGTGATTTCGTCGTTGACATATTCTCAAGAAAGCCTCGTAAACGTTATCGCATACCTTTCAACATCGGCCTCCAGTGTCTCCGCGTCGATAGCGAGGAAAGACCCCTTTGTCCATGCCTCGTAGCTTTCCGTCCACTCCTCCGCCGTGCTCCACAGGTTTACATACGGCTCGAAGGCTTTTCGCACCCGCAGAATCTGGTCGTACTCCGTCGGCGGCCGCCCGAAAATTCCTTCCCTTGACTGGAACAGACGAGCTGCAAAGGATGGGTTGAGAAGAGGTGTACAGGGAAGATATTGGTTTCGATATGCGGCAAGCTTTTAAGAAAGATTGGTTTCGATACACAACAAACTTGCAGGGTTTGCGCATATCAGTATCCGTTTCAACATGCGACAACCATGCGCAATTCGGTTGGACGTTGGGTACAATAATTCCTTCCCTCGACCGGAACAAACGAGCTGTGAAGGATGGATGGATGGAGGGGTATATAGGGAAGATTGTTTTTTGTTTTGCAATCCCTCCGGCGAATGGACAAAAAACGAAGATTAAACTTGTTACTTCTAATAATATTGTTCTACACTGCAGTAGAGGTCGCTCCATAGTGCCGGTTGAGTAGTACCGGTTGCCTGCTATAATGCCTGTGAAATCGCTAGGCGCAGATAGGCACAACCAGTAGTGGCAGTATGCGTAGTGCCGGTTGCCGCTACAGTGCCGGTATTTCCGGTTGGCACATACCGGCACTATAGAGGGACCACTACTGTCTGTATTTCCGAGCAGTTTGTCCCCAAAATCCTGGGGTGCAGGTCTTAAGGGATATAGCTCACCACAACCCCGCATTGTATGTGTCGTGTGTCAGCTTAACTCGGTTGTTGGAACAATGGGTCGGTTTCGATACGCGACAAAACACGCGCAACTCGGTTGCTCGTTGGATACTAAATGATGGGTGCAAAGATGACGAGATTTTCAAGAGTTTAATGTCAAAATGCCTTCCCTCGACTGGAACAAGCGAGCTGCGAAGGAGAGGAGTACGTACGAAGGGAAGATTGGTTTCGATATGCGACGAGCGTGCAAGCGCTATCGAAAAAAAAGTATCACACGCAGCTTGCAATGATGAGTTCCGACGAAATTCTCGGTCTCACAGCTTACCCATCTTCTTACTTTTTATAACAACATGCGTAATTCACTTGGACGTTGGATACTAAATGATGGGTGCAAAGACTGCGAGACGTCTAAGAATTTGGCGTCAATGCCTTCCCTTTGCTGGAATAACTGAGCTGCGAAGGATGGATGGAGGGGTTCAGAAAACAGACCGGTTAATATTCGTTGCCGGCGCAGCAGCTAGGTAAGCCCACGAAGGAGAGTGTAAGGGGCAAGACCATCAGGTTGGCTATGCGATCAGAGCAGTACCTGGTAGGTGATATTGGCCGGCCAGCGACCAATCGATAGGCCGGCTTATGTGTTGTTTGTTTTTTCTGGTATTTTTGGGTAAGAACTGGTCCGGGCGAAGGCGAACAAACTTGCAAACCAAAGTGGATACAGAAAAAACATCTTACACTTGGTCTCGGCGTCTGTTAGCCTCCTCGGCATCTCGCCGACCAGCTTGGAGATCAAGGATGTGAGCTGGCTAGACTGACTGTAATACCAAGCCAACTAGTAACTAGTCGGCGAGTTGTAGTCAGCCAACTGGCTTAGATATTCCTAACAGGATTACAACCCAAAAAAAAACTTACACTTGTTCTCGGCGTCTGTGAGCCTCCCCGACATCTCGCCGACCAGTTTGGAGACCCGATTGACCATGGCCACATCCTCGTGCTGCTCCAGCCCAGCCACTTCCAACTCCAGGAGATCCATCGTGTGCGTGAACCGTTCTTGGTCGGATTCCATCTGCGCTTGCACCGAACAGCCGAACAGGGATCCGTCGGTGTGTGTCTCATTCATCTCCCTCTGCCATCTCTCTCAAAGAAGGAAAACATTAATGAATAAATAATGTATCACACTGAATTAGTATGAATAAATTAATTAATTATTTCACCCACACTATATACCCGGCCACTTCCAACTCCAGGAGGTCTATCGTCTGCGTGAACCGTTCCTGGTCGGATTCCATCTGCGCTTACACCGAACAGCCGAACAGGGATCGTTCACAAAATATTCTTGCATGAAGGTGTCGTTGACGAACATTCCCAACGAATTTGGAACGCGAAAAAGCCATGCGTGCTACTTGGTTTGCGCATGCATGAAGGTATCGTTGAAGAACATTCCTAACGATTTTGGAACACGTCAAAGCCATTCTTGCTGTGTACTTTGTTTGTGCACCGATAGCGGGCGGCCTACGATTCACGTATTTAGAGCTAACAAAGAACTCTTACCGACACTGCCTCTGTTGTCTCCCTAGAAGGTGGTCATTTTTTTAAAAACTATTTCACTCCCATATTTCAGTCTGGTATAAATCGCACATCCTCACGTACACCAGTATGGTATACCAGTATCTTCTATTTTTAACGACTTGTCCCAGCTTCGACAAAATGGTTGATAGTCCGCACTAACGCTTTAATACACATGATATTCATTCCGAGTGGTTTCCCAGAAATTTCTGAGATATCTCCCAGACATTTGTGCTCTGCTTCAGGAGCCCCTCCGTGTTCCTGCACTGCTGGGCTATTCGCTACGGCCTTTCTGCTTAGCTTGCACCTTATCAGATGAAAAAAAGGGTTGATAGTCCAACTCTTCAATAGTTATTCATCACGCGAAATTGCCCAGAAAATTTCCAAAACAAATCGCAGGCTGTCGCCACTAATCTCTTCTTGGAACAAGCCTCTGCTCTGCTTCAGCAGACCCTCCGAGTCCCTGCACTGCTGGGCTATTCGCTGCGGCCCTTGTATATGCTTGGCTTGCACATATCAAATAACAAAAGGGTTCATAGTCTACACTAACTCTTCAATACATATTCATTCACAAGAAATTCCGAGAAAGTTTCCACGTTGTCGCCACTAACCTCTTCTTGGAACAGGCCTCTGCTCTGCTTGAGGAGACCCTCCGTGTCCCTGCACTGCTGGGCTATTCGCTGCGGCCACGCGAATGCGACCCACTTGTCGTTGGAGTGCTCCATCGATACAGGATAGTGAAACTCCTCCAAAAGCTGAACGGTAATTTTGCAAGCAACAGCAGGGGGATAAAGTGAGTCACGCTATGGTAGAGGGGCTACCAAATATTTATCAGGTTCCCATATAACATGAGGAGCTCTGTAGCTCACCTAATGAATGAATTTTGATTAAAATTAAATGTACGCGCAACCCGATGAACAGTCAATCAATCAGGCAATCAATCAACCAATCAATCAATCAATCAATCAACTAATCAATCAATCAATCAACCTATCAATCAATCAATCAATCAATCAATCAATCAATCAATCAATCAATCAGTCAATCAATCAATCAACCAACCAATCAATCAATCAACCAATCAATCAATCAATCAATCAATCTATCAACCAATCAATCCCATCGGCTACGCATAATACGAAAGCATTGTAAAGCATGAACGGCATTCCAAAGGTAATGGGTCGTTCCTCGATTGATGACCCTCATCAGTCAAAACTTTTTTGTCCAAAAAATGTTACCCCTACGACAACACGCGTCTGCCGACGATATTCACTTCGTTGCAGTCCATCATGGTGTCTAGAGCGTCGGAAAGGGGCGTGATGTGCGTGTCCAGCGTCTTCATGTACTCCTCCAGCTGGGCCACCTGCAGTCAGAAAAGTGATGTCCGTCCGATCAAAGTCCATCCGATTACTTACTGGAATAAACACTGCAAATTCTTTAACCAAATGGATAAGCAATAGGCAGTTCATGCCGGAAAAGCAGGCTCGCGTGAGCTGCAGAAGAAGTGTGGTGTGACTAGAGTTCATGCCGAAAAACAAAAAGTAGGGGCGCGCGAGCTACTGAGTTTCTGTTTTTTTTGTTGTCAGACATATTTCGATATATGCGCTACCCGGGGCTGTGCGCGCATGCACTGGGAGAGTCGGAAAGTGGCTTAATGTTTGTGTTCAACTTCTTCATTCACTCTTTCAGCCGGGCGACCTACAGACGGGAGCGTTGTGTCCGTCCGATCAAAATGCGTCCGTCCGTCCGATTACTTACTCGAAGAAACAGTGAAAACCCTTTAATCGAATGAAAATAAAAAAATAGCGCATGCCGGAAATCATGTTAGCGCGAGTAACAGAACAAGTATGGTACGAAAAGAGTTCATGCCGAAAGAAACAAAGCAGGGGCGTGTTTGAGCTATCGTACAGATTTGTGGTGTGACAAGATTTCATGCCGAAAACAACCGCAGGGATGCGCGAGCTACAGAAGTGCGGTGTGACAAGAGTTCATGCCGATAAAACAGTAGGGGTGCGTGAGCTGCTGCTGAGTTTCTGTGTTTTTATTGCCAGACATATTCCGATACATACGCTACCCGGGGCTATGCGCGCATGCTCTAAGAGCGTCGGAAACGGGCGTGGGCGTGGGTGTCCAGCGCCTTCATGTACTCCTCCAGCTGGGCGACCTACCGACAGAAACGTATTGCCCATCCCATCAAAATGTGTCCGTCCGTCCGTCTGTCCGATTACTTACTGGAATAAACAGTTCGAGCTCTTTAATCGAATGAACAAGAAATATTCAGCTAATGCCAAAAAAGGCAGGGGCGCGTGAGCTGCGGAGGTCACGCAACCATCCCTGACCTGCTAAAAACGAAAACGATGTTTTGATTAATTCGCACTAGATCAAAACATCAAAAGTTTCCCAAGTAGTGCTATCTTGCTGTAGGACCGACTAACCTTTTGGACGTCTTTCGGCTTTTTTACGGCCTAGAGACGCCTGCTGCGATAGAGGTAGCACGTTTTGGCAAAAAATGTTTTCTGAATTTCGGGACTCCTAAGCCCAATATCGTCGGAAAGTCGTTGTTTTTTTGCTATATTTTTCGTTTCATGCCTAGGCCATGGGGTTGTTTATCAGATTGCACTTTCATTTTTTCCCACCTTTTTGTGATTGGGTAAGGTATAGAGCTGCTCAAATGAGGAGCCTCAGAAAAATTAGTTGCACCTCTACCGTAGAATGCGTCAAGGCAGAATTTTCGACGCTCTCCAAGGAATCTCGCTCTATGACCGACTGACCCGTACTGATTAGGGTTTAAACTGGATGCGAGAGCCGATCGTTTTTTTTCAAGTACTGTCTGTGAAAGGCCGAGGATGACATAGATTTTGTTTTCCTATTAACCCATCGCCATAATCTACAGCAGTACAGATCACCTGTTAAGAAAAAGCGTTATAAGAAAGGCAGGGTGATATTTACAGGAACATAAGAATCCGGTACCGTAGTCGTTATGCTGAAGTTAGTGTGTAGGATGCACCCTCTCCCAAACAAGAACCCAGCATGGGTCAGTACTTCTTTTTCTTATTGGGTGCCCTGTACTGTAGTCCGTGGTCGTAGGACAGGCTCCAATATGTCTAGAGTCGAAGAATACAACTAGGCGATGAGCTCACCTCTTCGATGTCCTTCGGTTTTTTCTGGAGCCAAGATAGAATCGCTTGGAATTTGACCCGACATGCCACCGCACGAGGTTTTCTCCGACCCCGGGGACACACTTCTTGTGTCCCCGTCTTTTGGTTCCAAGAATACGGTAGGAAATATAAAAAACAAAGTTAAGTATCTTGCTGCAGGACCGACCAGCTGACCTCTTCGATATCCTTCGGCTTTTTTTGTAGCCAAGATAGAACCGCCTGGAATTTGACCCGGCATGCCGCCGCCAGCGTCGCACAATGAGCCTGATGCTCCACCAGAAGCCGCTGCGCTATCCCGTGGTGCTTCTTCAAGAGGTAGTTGCTGCCGGGGGCATGTGAGCGGGGAAAGTGTTAAAAACGATGTGTACGGAATCGGATAGGGAGTAGGTACAGAATGGAGGTAGCCTATAAATACACGTGCATCGTGCAGTTTTCCTCTTTAGTTTGTGTTTTTGGTTTCCCTTACTAGAGTACGTTTTTTTTTTTTCTTTCCAGGAACGTGTGTGAGTGATCGACTTTGAAGCCCATGCTGCACATTGTCGGATGGCCCAACATAACACCAATATGAGATATTGCGCGCGTGGCGGGGGGCGGCGCAGAACATATGGAGCAGCAGACAGTCATCGCTCGATTGCCCCTTATCCTATTACGGGGGAACATGGTAAATAGAACCAAATATGGTTAGCGAAAATGGGGGAACATACAGTTTTTTTTATTGATCGTGGGTTCTGATTAGTATGGTCCCACGTAATAGGGTGCTTCGGGAGTAAGTTCCTCGCGAGTTGTCCCGCATGAGGCGTTGAATTGATCAAGAGATATCGCACGCGCAGTGTTGGGTTTTCTGGACGACGTACCGTATACCCGATGGGTCCACCGAAAAGAGGCCGCAATCCACCGGACGGTCCGGAATGTCCGCGCGAATCTCAGCCTCCGCGGTCTGCGAAGAAAACCAAAACGTGTGGGAATGGACAAGCGTCGGGAAGATAAATAGACAGCTAGGCACTGGGAAACCTATTGTAGTGAGGCGGATGGTGTACTCGTATCATGCATGGCCGTAGTCGAAACACCATAGACCCTCGCATCCTTACAATGCCGCGAGTGAGCGAGTAGGGTTTTTATCGACCAAGCAGACATTGCTTGCGCCAGGCGCGAAGCCCAAGCGCGAAGCGCCGCAGGGTGTTCGACGAGTCGCATGAAGGATGGGCGCTACAGTAGGGGTAGCAATTTTTGGCCAAAACGTTTCTGTTGATTGTACTCTGGTGCGTGGTACGGATATGACAATGGTTGATGGTATTAGGGAGTTCCTATGGTAGATTGGTTATATTGTTGTGGGAGATTCATAGCGGAATATCCCCGGGTCGGCGGCTTTTCCGCCGGATGGTTTTTCCTCGGTGGCTTTCACTTTCTTTACGACTCCACCTTGCTTTCTACTTGACGACTTCTACTTGTTCTTTGTGGTCCTTGATGGCTACGTGGACGCTCGAGGAGCGTGCTTAATATATTGATGCTTGTACTTCTCTCTGTCGGCAACCGACCCCACCACCCAGCTACTGTCCGCCAGCTGGTAAACCCTTTGATGCCTCTTGGGTCTGGAAACACGATATATCGTCGAGCGGGGCTCCTCAACCCATTATCGTTGGATGTCGTTTGTGCTCTACAATAGTATCGGGTTTCTATCTAAGTCTATGGCAATTGTTCATCGGGTTGCACTTTGTTTTCGCAAAATCGATATAGAGCTCCTCATGTGAGGAGCCTCAGAAAGTTTAACGTGCACCTCTACTGTAGCACGAGCTGCATCCTACTAAACCGCGAATGGTGGGTTCCTTTAACCCGTTTAAGACTGCAGTCCCGTTTCGAGGTCAAACTACTTGGAATTAGACTTAGATAGACGCTTCGGCACAGTGCAATAGTAAAAGGGTTAACAGCAAGGTGATCAGGAAACAATACGCTCACGCATCGTCATGTCCGGGTAGTGGCTTTCGTGCGCCTCACTGCCTACTGTATATCATGTTCATATGTATGGCGCCGCAACACGTGCTCAGCCCGAAGCCTGTCCGGGCTTAACAGTCGTCAACAGCATCTTCGCATAACATTCTGCCGCTGTCGTTGTGCCCGGTTCTACCGGATACCTCTAGCAAATGTTCGTCAAGCAGTAACGTCTCTCGTGAAACTGTTTTCTGACGAAGGCTGCGCTAGGGAGAGAACCCCCATTTTCACAACCGAGTGTAGGCCACTCGCCCCATTGGCTCTATACCTCGAAAAAAAAAAAACGAACATGGAAAAAAAATGGTTGGCGCAGCGTAACAAACAAGACAATCACATGGTGGCGGTGCATATTCTGAACCTGAATAGCACAAAAACTCATTGTAAAGGCATCCGACGCGTGCTATGATAGATGTAGCACTTTTTTGCTGAAAAAAAGTGTCTGATTGACGGGGCTCCTTAACCCAAAATCGTCGGAATTTCATTCTTTTTTTTTGGAAACGTGTTTGGTTGTATACATATGCCGTGGGGTTGCTCATTGAGAATTACTTTTAATTTTCTCCAAATCAGTTTTTGGGAGAGGTATAGAGCGCTCTTTAAGTGACCAGCCTCAGAAAAAAAATCGTGCGCCTCTACCGTAGCATGCGTCATTGCTCCACCCCACTGCCGTAGCATGTGTCCATCAACGCGTGCTACGATAGAGGTAGCCCATTTTGCCTGAAACATTTTCTGAATGACGCGGCTCCTTAACATAATTTTGTCGGAATTGCATTTCATTTTTGGCAATCATTTTCGTTGTATACCTAGGTCATGGAGGATTTTTTCATCGGGTACGAGCACTTTTGTTTTTCCCAAAAATCAGTTTTTGGGAGAGGTATAGAGCGCTCCTCAAGTGAGGAGCCTCACAAAAAAAATGGTGCACCTCTACCGTAGCATGCGTCATTGCTACACCCCCCTGCCGTAGCATGTGTCGATCAACGCGTGCTATGATGCTATGATAGAGGTAGCCTATTTTGCCTGAAACATTTTCTGAATGACGAGGCTCCTTAACCCAAAATCTTCGGAATTTCATTCTTTTTTTCGCAATATGTTTCGTTGTATGCCTAGTTCATTTGATAGTTCATCGGGTAGTACTTTTTTTTTTCCCCCGAATCAGTTTTGGGGAGAAGGATAGAACTCCTCATGTGAGCAGCCTCAGCGAAAAAATGGTGCACCTCTACCGTAGTCTTGATCAGGTGTGGGGGGAAGTCGAAGGGCAAGTGCGAGCTTTCCTTCTTTCGTTTCTTGATAAGATGGCTCTAGGTTTCTAGGGGCTGTATCTGAGGCGTTTTCTTATGTGTCGCCGCATATCTCTTTTGTACTTGCACTTCAAGCAACTGCCCCCACCCCCCCCAAAACCGAACATTTCAGGGTTACGAAAGTCGAGAGTAATATAACATAACTTGAAGTATTTTCTCGCCGTTCGTAGAGTTTATTTACCTGATGCTTTGAGAGAACCGCCCTAAGCGCCTCGAGGTTCACTTCGGCCACCCCAAGTCCCTCCTCCTCGTCGTCGTCATCATCCCCACCGCCGCCGCCGCTAGCGCCAGCGTGGGTCATGGAGGCCATGTACTGTTCCACGTCCAGATTAAGAAAGCTAATATACGTCTCGAACAGCTTAACGTAATCCTGGAAATGACGTTGTTGCGTACGTTCGGAGGGGGAAAGAGAGGGAGAGATGGCAGGGTAGTGATAGTTAAGAAAGCTGATGTACAACTCGAACTGCTTCACGCAATCCTTTATATCATGTTGCGTAAATTTGGAGGGGGCGGGGAAGAGAGGATAATTTAAGAAAGCTAGTGCAAGACTCGAAAAGCTTCAGCTAATCCTATCAATAACATTGTTGCACGGGTTTGGAGGGGGGGAGAGGGGAGAAGAAAACAGGAGGGAGTGATGTTTTCGCAGTGGGTGAGGAGTGAGGTTATCACAGTGAGTGGCATAGTACGTGGGTCATAGAGGACATGTATTTGCTCCACGTCTTGGTTAAGAAAGCTAATATACGCCTCGAACAGCTTCACGTAATCCTGATAATCATGTTGTAGAGGTTTAGAGGGGGGAAGGGAGAGTGAGAGATGATGATGATGATGATGATGATGACGATATTACACTAGCTTAACATTGT
>JAYJMJ010000236.1:3039480-3053558 GCA_036873875.1 Laminaria ephemera
GTATCACACACAGCTTGCAAAGATGAGTTTCGACGAAATCCTAGATCTCACAGCTGTTGTGTATTTTTATTTTTTTAAAAGCGGATGCATGCGCGCGCTTGATTATTTCGTTGCGGGACCCGGCGTGCTGACCGCTTCCCAAGACAATTTCCCGCCGGATAAACGTTTTGTTGCAGAGGAAGTCCCAAGTCATTTTTCATATTTCGGTCCTTGAATTCAAACCGAATGCCCTGCTCAAGTTGCCCTTGGTCGCTCAAAGGATCTATTTCCCCTTCGGCAGTGCAGACATTGGGGTCACACTTCAAGCTTTCGAAATGTGCATCGGTATTTTGGGGACAAACTACTTGGAATTAGAGTTGGATCAGTTTTGCAGTAGTAAAAGGTTAACACCTAAAACGGTGCTCTGCACCGGCGAAATTTCTGACGAAAACGCTGGTGCTGCCGGCCGCCCTTTTTAGTATATATGGTAGTGTTTACGACTTGGCCCGGCTTCGACAAAATAGTTAATACCTGGTAGTTAATAGTCCACATTACCTCCTCATTACATCTCTATTTCGAGAATTTTCCAAGGCGGTCGGGGCTAGGGTTTTGGGTTAGGGATAGGGTTTAAAGTCAAGAGTATTCAACTGTTTCGTCGAAACTGGACCAAGGCTCATACAGCCCTCGCCTTTTTTTGCAGATGGGGAGAAGTGTTTGCTCATTTTCAGCTCGATTTGTTGTGCTAACCCCGCCGGAAAATGCAAAACCAATACGTACGTACGGAGTGCCTTTTTTTTGTTCACTGCATCACCCGGGAGAGGATTCCTTGTCCCCTATCAACAAGAGGGGTCATTGATTGATTTTTCGGGCTTAGCCCTTTTACCACCGCGAAAATGATCCCACACTAATTCCAAGTAGTTCGTCCCCAATAATGTGCGTGCAGTTCTGAAGGAGTTAACAGGCTTCGACTTTGATCTGATGAATGATCTACCCGCGCTTCTCCTGAAGGATGCTGCAAACGTCGGCGCAACGACGGTCTCATTCTGCGCCCACTACCAAATTTCGGCAACTCCTGACGTAAAACGATGCTTCTGCACCATTTCCCCCCTCTACTGTTCAAAAGGGATGCTGACGCGAAAGCCGCTGTTGAGCGCGCCCGCAAGTTCCAGCAGGAGGCAAGCACTCTCCGATGCAAGGCAAGAACTAGCAGCAACAGCAGCAGCGGCAACGACCGGGTCGGTAGCTGCGTCTATGACAACCGCAACGCTTGCTGCTGCTGCGCGGGAGGGGATGCGCATGCTGAGGCAGAAGGTGGTCAGGGTCATCGTCACCTCCAGATGGACGTCTCGCGCCTGGAGAAGGAGTTACAAGAGCAGCAGGAGGCGTTTGCCGTGGCCAGGGCTGAGAATGGCGAGCTTCAAGCGGCGTTACAGGTGTGAATGCGCGGGGGGGGTGTTGCTGCTATCGTTAGAGGTGAGGATGCGGGGGGGGGGGCTGTTGCTATCGTTAGAGGTGTGGATGCGGGGAGGGGGGGTTGTTGCTGACGTTACCGTGGTGAGACGGTGGTTGACAAGGCGGTGCAGGTAGCGTCGGTGGTTGTTACTCTCTGCTTCCTCGTTTGCGCTCATAATTTAGTCTCCTGATAAGGAATTTGCTTGCCATTTTACCGTCTGCACCCGACGTGTGCTACGGTAGGGGTGCTACTTGATTTCTCCGAAGCTTCTGTCTGTAGGAGCTCCGTACCTCACCCAAACACTGATTTTGAGAAAAAAGGAAAGTACAACCCAATGAACAATCCCATGGCCTAGGTATGTAACAAATAATATAATGTGAAGCACAAATAGTATCCCAACGAGTTTGGGTAGCTCCTCAGTGAAGAGCCCCGTCAACAGAAATAATTTGGATAAATAGTGCTAGCGCCTATCGTAACACGCGTTTCGGGCGATGGTTGACAAGCGAGAGCACGTAGCGCCAGTGTTGGTTGCTCTCTGTTTTCTCATTTGCGCTCATAGTATAGTGTCCTGATTAGGGACATGTCTGCCGCTTTGCTGTCTGCACCCGACCCGTGATACGGTAGGGTTGCACTAAATTTTTCTGAGACTCCTCACTTGAGGACCTCTCCACCTCACCCAAACACTGACTTTGAGAAAAAATGAAAGTGCAACCCGATGAACACTCCCATGGCCTACGGTAGGTATGTAACGAAGGATACTGTAAAACACAAACGATATTCGAACGATATTGGTTAGCTCCTCGGTTGAGGAGCCCCGTGAGTCTAAAACGTTTTGGTCAATAAGTGCTACCCTTATCGTAGCGCGCGTGTGGAACGATGGTTGACAAGGCGGAGCTCGTAGCGTCGGTGGTGATTGCTTTCTACTATATCGATTGCGCTTTCCATGTAGTATCCTGATGAGGAGCATGTTTGCCGCGTATTTCGGTCTGCACCTACTACTGCTGTGCGTGATACATCCCCGCGTCGAAATGCTTAAGTTCCGTATGGTCAGCCACCATACCCCATCGGCCACTTGCTCGCTACTTAATTCTTTTAGAACTCCATCCTCTCCTTTTTGCGACAACCTACTTGGGAATAGTGTGTTTTTTTCAGTAGTGAAAGGGTTAACCTACCGTAGCGTTGCTATTCCGCCTCCTCAGCGAGTCACTCTGTGAGTCACCCTGCGACCCTCAGCGATGCCGCGACGTCTGCGCGAAAACCTCGGGTATACTCTATCCATGCCTCGAATTGAGACATTTTGGATGGACGTAGTAGGTAAAGCACGTGGCGAGTCGGCATGTAATGTACCTGTTGCCTCGAAGATGTTGGATGGCTGTAGTAGGCAGCGCACGTGGTGAGTCGACGTGTATAGTGTAGGTTGTCCGGAAGGAGCCCCTGCCGCGCTTGGAGCAAGCAGAGCGGATTGTACTCACCTCGCAAGCACCGACGCCTTGCCGAATCACTCGCGAATCGTTTTTCGGCACCAGCGTCATCATCTCCAGTCGCACGGTCTGAACGACGGGATGAGAAAGACTGACAACGCTGCAGACTTGGCTCTGGCAAGGTCAACCACCGAGCATTTGCGCGCTGAAGTTACACGCCTCCGCCGTCAGCTATCGACCGACGCGGCGACGACGGCGGTAGCGGCGGAAGCGGCCGGTAACGTCCCGCACAGGCAGCGCAGCGCTCGCACTTACGATAACTCCGGTCGTGAAAAGGGCTGGTCGGCAGGCCCGGCAGCCGCGCAGACACCTCGGGGGGGGTCGAAGAACGGGGAGGGGCGCGAGAGGAATGGGGAAAAACATGAGAACCTTGCGGCTGAAAAGGAAGCGCTTCTCGACTACGTGCAGGTGGGGTGGACCGAAACCTGTGCGTTATTCTGGAATGTATTTGCTCGCTGAGAAGAAGCTCAACGGGTGGTTCCCATTAACGAACAATATACCGTCTCCCTCGAGTGTGGAATTTTATTAGTTATTTCACCCCCACACTATGCGCACCACCCATCTTTATTTTATGTATATTCTTTCGGGCTCCCAGCACCCATCATGTCAGCAATATCCGGGTCGCACGCATCCCTTGTCAAGCGTTAGCAAGCTATTCCTGGAAGCCTCTGAACCAACTAAATCTCTCTTCAGGTCCAAGAACCTAAAATTCTTGAACGAAAAAGCGTTGCTGGAATCGAACGCGTTCAAGTATTTGTTTTGGTAGAATTATCCACCCGCTATTTTCCAGCGGAGGTACGTACCGGGGGGAAGAAAGGACGACACCTGTAGCCACGGTTTGTTCAGAAGGCCGCTGAGGGTAAAAAACTCACAAGTTGAGCTGGAAAGTAAAAGCGAGAAGTAAAAATGCCATAAAAATGGGTTACAGGAACGCGCCCAGCTTAATGAGGGGGGGAAGGCGGAGGCAAAAAGCGCCCCGCCAGTATCCGGAATTGGGAGCGGGAATCGAAAGGTAAGGCGCTGCGGAGTCGCTACGAGAAAGGGTTGCATGCCCCACAATCAATCGACGCAGTAATTGTTGCTCGAGGTTTTTTTAATATTCCGCTAGCGGCCAAAGGCTGGCTCCATCAATATCATGTACCACCATGCCGTCCTGGGGTTATTCTGGTACTTCGAAGTGTGCCTTTTGCAAAATGGTCGCCAACTACTCTCCTGCTGGTGAGCGGGGACCTAAATGAATGCATAGAGGTTGCTTGTATCATACCTCGCCATATAGATCAGCGCCCCGTCTTCGCGGCCGGCAACGTGATCATCTTCATCCAAGAAATGCCTCGTCCACAACACATACACACCCGTAGCACGCGCGATCGTAGTATCACATACACCTTGCAAAAAGGAGATTCGATAAAATCCTCAATCTCACAGCTGACGCGCGATCGAAGTATCACACGCAGCTTGCAAATTTTCGACGAAATCCTCGATCTCAAAGTTGACGCGCGATCGAAGTATCACACGCAGCTTGCAAATACGAGCTTTGACGAAATCCTCAATCTCAAAGCTGGCGCGCGATCGAAGCATCACACGCAGCTTGCAAACACGAGCTTCTACGAAATCCTCGATCTTACAGCTGACACGCGATCGAAGTACCACACGCGGCAAGCAAAGATGAGTTTCGAAAAAATCGTCGACCTCATAGCTGACGCGCGATTAAAGCATCACACGCAGTATGCAAAGATGAGTTTCGAAAAACTCCTCGATCCCACAGCTAAGGTGTCTTCATAACTTTTATACAAACATCACAGGACCTACCACGCGCGACCGAAGCATCACACGCAGCTTGCAAATATGAGCTTCGACGAAATCGTCGATTTCACAGCTGGAGTGTAATTTTCATTTTACTTCTTTGTTTCAAACCGCAGGATCTGCTGGGGAAGATCAGGGGCTTAGAGGCTGCTTGCGCTTGCATCGAGCGAGAGCGCGGCGAGGCTTGCTTGCTCGCGAACGGACTCCGGAAAGATCTCAAGGAAGCCGATACCACCGCGGCGGACATGGGACGGGAAAACCAGCGACAATCACGGGAAATCGCGGAGGTGGGTCTGGTGTTTTGCTTGAATATTTTTCCTGTTTTATGCAGAAGCCTGATATTTTCTTGTTTGTTTTGCTGATTTTATGTAGATATTTGCTTGATGGACGTTTTCGCCTGCGTCTTGATGGGCTGAACGATGGGTCGGATGTTTGCTTGCTTTCTTTGCTGTTTTCGTTCTGAAGCCTGGTTGCTGAACGTTCTCGCCTGCATCTTAGCTGCACCTCCGTTGTTGGGGACAAACTGCTTGGAATTTGTGCTGATTAGTGTGGATTTTTTTTCCAGTAGTGAAAGAGTTAATGGGCGGAACAGTGTTTGCTGCAGAGCGCGCGTTGGTGCTGCCATTTTCAGGGAAGGGGGAAGGGGGGTGGTGAAAGTGTGCGGTAGTTGCAAGGACGCTAACGATACCGACCGGGAAGTAGGGTGTGTGGGTCGGAAACGGCTATCGCGTTTGGAGAGGATTTTTGGAGTTCAATGCCCGGCTAGCCGGAGCCGATGCACAGCCCTAGGCGATGACATCATAGTTCACGGTACGTTTTCGGAGAAAACGGCTTTCAGCCCAACACAAGGCTTCCCGGGAATGTTTGTGAGTGACCGAAGTTGAAGCTCATGCTGCACATTGTCGGATGGTAAACATAAAAATAACCATATTTTTAATAATGATGTCAACGAACGGTCGTACAGCAGAAAACGATTTTGCATGTTATGCACGGACGAAGAGTTGAGACCCCTGAGGTCGAGCCGCGCCAGCACTTGAGAAAACCCATTTCTTTTTTTTTCCGAACAGGGACGGCGGGGTTAGAAACGCTTGCCACTGCGCCCTTTGTTTCGAGGTTCTCAAGACACAGAACCGCCACGCAAAAATTTTGGGGGGCATCGTGAGCGAGTAGATAGGGTGTGTGCAACGAAAAGAGAGTCAACAAAACGTAACAGAGACGCATCGCCCGTTTTTCGCCCGCGCGTTTCCGAACACTGCGAAGGTGAGAGCACAGCTGACGGAGTCGCGACAGACTGGAGAAGTGGAGATTGCGGAGAAGGACGAGATGGGGCGGCTGTACAACGAGCTTCTGGAGCACTTGAAGACGGCAGAGGAAGAGAAGGAACAGCTCCAGGCAAGATTTTATCAGAGCGTCCGCGTGTAGGATTGCCGAGAAGTTCATGCGAGTTACCGTATAACACGCAAGATAGCACACCCCCTGACGAATTTCCGAGCCGTTTCTATCAAAACAAGGAGGGCACACACAACGAAAATGGTGGCTCTGGAAAGGTCTCGTGGAGATATTTCCGTTGTCGCGAAAATCAGCTTGGAAATTCGTCCGATGGGGTGTGTTATCTTGCGTGTTATATGGTATACGGTCTCTTCGCTTTGGTAGAGTCTTCGGCGAAGCTTCGGGCATTGCAGAGAACAGGCGCGTAGCCTCAAGAGAAGGAACCGCCTTCTTCCTTTGTGGAGAACCGTTCCTTTTTGGAGGTACGTTCGTGTTATTTATTTAGCCCACAGTGCAAGCGGGGGTCCAGTTTTCACTGGAAAAATAATCTAGTTGCGATAAACAAGTTTCAATGGGAATAGCCAAGCGTCTGGTGTGGTTGGCGCCCGCGTGTATGCAGTTTTGTTTTTTATTTTTAGATCGATGTTCGCATCGAAAACGAGCACTGTCGGGAGATCCATGAACTCTTATATTTGTTTCCGCAAGTACTCCTAGACGTACCTCGTACAGAGCTGTAGCTATCGGGAAAGCCGATATCTCACGGCTACCGTCTGCGAGCGCTTCGTGTGCTCACGGGCGGTGCGATCTCTCGCCTGCACGCAGCTGAAACGCAAGAAGGGATTGCCTTTTGCCATCGTGGTCGCTGGCTCCACAAGATGTCCCTTGCCCGCGCTCTACAATTGATGCATACATAGTTCCTCCATTATTCTCAACTCGCACCTGGGTTGTGCACGGAGATATTGCCGTGACTCCACCGTCGCTTCGTGCGTTCGTGCAGCAGCTCTGCCTCTATTAGGACTTCCAGTTTATTTCCGGGTTACGGATGCCTGTCCTCTCTCTTTTTGTTTTCGTGAGAGCGTTCACCGCCCTTCAAACAGACTATACATCAGTGTTCGCATGTTGTCACGTGCTCTTTGTTACGCTATTGAAAAAACACCGCACTGTAGACTACACGTATACATAACCGTTAGCGTATAGTCGCCCGACTGAAACATTCCGTTTGCCCACAAGAAACGCCCCGCCAAAGGAAATACTGTCAATCGTTTTCCCGCAAGAAACGCCCCACCTAATGGGAAGGAAATTACTCTCATTTTGTTCTTGTCAATGTTTTCATGGTTGTGCCACACCTCCGGAGCGTTTCCCCGGCGCCCTTTGCATGTCAACGTATCGTTGTCCCCGCGATACTTCGCTCCACGCACGTCTTCCCCGGTTGTGCGCCCGACGCGCGGTTATTGTCGAACGCGCCGCCAAAAAGTGTCCCGCGAAAGCGAACACGCTTGAGGTTTACGCGTGCCTCGGGCGACCATCTGCCCATAGTTTCATGTTTGGCTGAACTGTTGAGACTGCCGCATGGTGAATGGTGTTGTTATACTGTGGATCTGCATGGAACAAATAAAAGCGATGCAACCTGAGCCAATGAGCTTCAACAAACGTAGAAAATATTTTTAAGTATCGTATTGTCTGACAAATGGCGCAGTTTGAGGCGAGGCAGATCGCCAAGCGAGAGGAGGATGAAGGTAAGGCCACCAAGGCGCTACGCGAGCAGCTGGATCAATGTATCAAGAGGCTGGCGGAAGCGGAGGAGGATGCGGCGGCGAGAATCAGGTAGGGGTTCCGACGAGTGCTACGATAGGGGTACTGTACCTCTTTTTGGCCCAAATGTTTCTTGCTGGCGGGGCTCCTCAATTGCTAGTAATTAGACTACCCAATATGGTTGGAATCCCGCTTGTATTTTGCGATTTTGTTCGTTGTCTGCCTAGGCCAATAGCCTGTTCATCGGGCGCGCTTTCGTTTTTTCTCAAAGTCAGATACGTACCGGGCGAGGTTTTGAGGTCCTCAAGTGAGGAGCCTCGGAAAAACGAGTTGCATCCCTACCGTAGCATGCATATTCTGTCACATTCGACGAACTAGTGGTGCTTGTTTGCGAACTTCGCCTTGCGGTGCAGTAAGTATCGGTCGTTGTCGAGGCGTGGCTGTAAAGCACACGAAGCTGGGAGAAAGTGACATGCTGTGCGAGAAGCAAGGGGTAGGTCTGTGAATGGTGGTGTTGTCGCGGTTTTTCTTGGAAAAGAAGTTGAATACATTGCGTTGTTTGCGTCGCTCACCCGTCGCGATTGAAGAGGGTTCGAACCCTTGCCCCAATTGAGGCGCCCAGGAAAGATATTTGGACAGTAGTGAATACGACTTGGCCCAGCCTCGACAAAACGGTTGATGGTGAACACACTCTAGTCAATACAGCTTCATTCCGATAATTTCCCAGCCGCTGGTCGGGGTTAGGGTTAGAGCTACGATTAAGGTTTAGAGTTATGTATCATGCATATGCATATCTAAATCTATGTAGGTGCATGCTAGTTATGGGCGGTTGCGGAACACTGTCATGGACATCACTCCCCCGGCCCCACGCCTACTTTGCCCGCGGATAGTAACAC
Organism: Laminaria ephemera; assembly: GCA_036873875.1. Taxonomy (NCBI): domain Eukaryota; class Phaeophyceae; order Laminariales; family Laminariaceae; genus Laminaria; species Laminaria ephemera. The sequence continues at coordinate 3,048,114 of JAYJMJ010000236.1, forward strand.
GCTGCCCCGCCCCTGGCAGGCATGCTGAAGAGGAAACCCTAGCGATGAAAAGAGTACTGTCGGGAACGGAATCCCGCCTGGTCGAAATGGAAACTCTCGAGGCTGACGTCATCTCTCGCGGACAAAAAATCAATGAGTGCCAGGAGGAGGCCCTGGCGCTTAAGAACGCCGTGAGCAATGCGAACTCCAGGTTGGCGGGAATGGATGCTCTTGGCGCGGACTTGCAATCTCGGATGGAAGAGGTGGAGAAATGCCGGCAGGAAAGGCGTTTAAGCGAGGAGAATCTGGCGAAGGAGAGGAGCCGCACCCAGCACTTGGTGAGTGGAGCGAGGCGGAGGGTGGAGAGTGGGGTGGGGGGCGTTCTCGTTTGTTGCTTGCCTTGGTCATTTGACCATTGACCACGCATCCCTTTCGAGACGGAGCACCGCTCCTACTACTCCTATTAGAGAGACACCTCCAACATTGTTTGGGGGTGGTGTAATCAAATCATGCATGGCCGTAGTCCTTGGGGGGGGGGGGGGGTATACACTGCACACACACGCTGTTACTTACTTTGGGGCAACGAGAAGGGCCGCACCCAGCACTCACTTGGTAGGTGGGGCGAGGGGTGTGTGTGCGGGGGGCTGCCATGATACCGCGCACACACGCTGATAATCATGGTGGGGGCGTCATGTCGAGTCTGCCTGTGAAGCATGGACGATTCCTTGTTTTTGTGCTCTTCGGTGGAGCCTTTGGGGTGGAACAAATAAACACAGCATGTCCAATGTATCGATTGCATACTTGTTGATTCGCCGTAGGGGTCGAAGTGTTAGGGGTTTGTATACATGTGGCGTTCTCTGCTGCAAAAATTATCCAACTCAAATTTCAGGTGAGACGTCCCCCCCAAAGGAGGTGGAGTTCGTGGGAAGAGAAAGCGTCACTTATGCCCAGTTTGGCGCTAAACAACACCCCTCCTTCGTTGTGACACACAACACACAAAACAATAACAGCTGTGGTCAAAGGCTGCGGAACATACCCTCCCGGGCCTTTTTTTGCTCAAATCTCGTAGTATCGTTTGTACTCTTAATACCTGTTACGTGTATGAGTAATCAGTGTGAAAGTCGATTGACACTCATCGAGGGTCACTTTCACAGAAAAACACACACACACACTAAACAACACACACATGTTTTTGAAATTGCCGGATTTAGCGCTGCTTGCAGTGTTATTATAAAAAAATAGTTTCGGCTGGATTCCTTGGCATTTCACTACCGCCGCCTTGTGAGGCGTGTCCGTCCCTTCGGGGACAAACAACGCCAACAACACCCACCACCCCCCCCACAAACAATAAATAAACGCACCCCACCCCATAACACGATTTTGTTCCATTTCGTGTTTTATCTGTCCTTTTCGTAGCTTGCGTCCCAGTCCATAATACTCACTCGTAGGTAAATGGCGCGGGTGTGGCGCCGAAGACATGATGCCTGGTAGACACAGATATCTTGCAATAATTTCTACTTGCTGCCAGTGGAGCAACACACAGCAGCAGCAGCAGCAGCAGCAGAGTAGTATGGCAACAACAGAAGCCGCAACCGTTGTTGTTTTCTCGTGTTCACTCATGGCCATAATTTATCAAACAAAGTAGTATGTGGTCACAAGCCAGAGGCCACCTAACCCTAACCCTGACGGCGTCCCCGGTGATCTTTTAGTGGTAAACCTCGTAACACTAGGAAGAAAGATCGGTTTGGCGCGCTCGAGCCACCCCCCCAACGGAGCTTTTCTATAAAAATTGACAGGCAGATATCATAGCGCCAATAACGTGATGCTTGTATGCGCAACTCAACGCAAGTCGACAACGGAAGAAAATGCTACGAGTAAACCCTTCTCGCGATAAGCATGAAGGCAAGCACCGTAGTGAGCGGAGGGAGAGGAGTGGTGCCTGCTGCTGTTTGACCTCGGATTTCAGATATATACGGAAAGGGAAGGAGCTGGAGAAAAAGTGCGAAGATGATTGATGGGATGAAAAAAAAAACGAAAAAAAAAAAGAGGTTCCGTTCGGTTTTTTCATTATGTTGGCCTGTTTGCGCAGTCTCTATCTCCGGCTGCCAAATTATTGGCTTTATATTTGTGACAACACGTGATCTATCAAGCATACCTTCTCGGCCTTTTGGCTAAGATCATGTGTAGTATCTGTTCTAATCAGTGTGAAAACTGATTGACACTCATCGAGTGTCATTTTCACACCTGTTTTTGAAATTGCCGGGTTTAGCGCTGCTTGCAGTGTTCCGGCTGGATTTCCTCGGCATTTCACTACCGCCTTGTGAGGTCCGTCCCCTCGGGGACAAACAACCCAAACCCACACCACACACACACACACACCACCACATGACCCCGCCACCTACCCACCACACCAAACACCAAGAAAACCTGTTTGTTGTTGGTGTCACCAACAAAACCTCGCAGTGCGATACTTTGTACTACTCTACGCGTTGTCATTTCTGTGTGATGTTGCTGTCGGAGATACGAGTGAACTCAGAACGCATGATGAATGAGATATCATGAACCATGAAGGAGGGCGCGGCCTACCCAGCACCGACAGCCGGCCGGCGATTGCCACGCCCTCTATCGCCCCCACGCCTCTCTCCAGGATAACCTTCGGCGTCGGTGTCGTCTGGCGCTCTGCGTGTTGCATCCCGCTCGCGACAACGCCCCGCCACCTCCCTCGCACTGACTGTACGGAGCAGACTCCCGCCGGCAGGTGGCGGACGGCGCCCCCCGCCCTCGCCGCGGTGGTCGCCACGCCCTCTATCGCCCCCACGCCTGCTTCCAGGATAATCGTCGGCGCCGCTGTCGTGTCTGGCGCGCCACGTGTTGCGTCCTGCTCGCGACAACGCCCCCACCCCCCTAGCGCCGGCTGCACATAGATGGCGCCCCCCGCCCCCGCCGCGGCAATCGCTACGCCCTCTGTCGCCCCCACACCTGCTTCCGGGATAAACGTCTTGCCACGCCTTCTAGCGCTCCCATGCCAGCTTCCGGGAGAACCGTCGGCGCCGCTGTCAACTGGCGCTCTTCGTGTGGCATCCCGCTCGCGACAACGCCCCGCCACCCCGGGCTCCCCCTCCAGTCAACCCCGCATCTCCCCCCAAACCCCTACCAGTCCAAGGCGAAGTAGTGGGAGAGCCTTGATCCCGCAGCCAAGCCTTGGACAGAGCGAGACAGCGCGTGGCAATGAAGGGGTCCGCGAAGGCGAGCCTGCGCCATCGAAGCACCACTCTCAGGGCGACAACATCACCACTGTCCCAAACGAAAAAAAATGACAGCAGGCTGGACAACTAACGCACACCTCAACAACAATCAGCAGTTGGCGCAAAAACGCATGCATTAACACCCCCTGCGTGGGTTTTCGACGGGAGACACCCACACAAGTTTCTCAATGGTTTCCGTCACCGTTGTGATGATGTTGGCGACAATGATAGGATGACAATGAAGCCCTTTTGGGGTAGGTACACATGTACACAGGCCATTCATTGTACAAGTGGGCGGCTCTCAATAGTGCCCGTACGTGCCAGCCCAATATACCGGCACTATTCAGGGCACCGACACTGTTGGGAATAGGGTTACTACAGAGAGTCCCAGTAGTCGTGCCAAGCGATTTCACCGGCACTATAGAGAGAAGTGGCACTATTGGGAACCCCCCATTGTACCATATTTTCTCCTCGGGCAATGCCGTTGGCATGAAACTCTGCTGACGCATCAACTTGGGGTTGATCGAGGTACGAGGTCAGGTTCTTTGCTATCAACGAAAAACGCGAAAAGCGTAAAGTCCACAATTTGATGATCGAGCCTTCATTTCATTATCCATTGCTGACAACGAACAGCATCTATCTACAAGGTTGCATGGAGAAGGGACGACCCCGGCGACCACACCTTGTTCAGAAGGCCGCTGAGGGTGAAACCTCCTACGAGAAGAGCTGGAAAGTAAAAGCGATAATGAAAAAAACGAAGTATAGGTATCCTGCCAACCATGAAACATAGGTAGGCCACCAGTATTGCTGAAACCTGAAGAGATAGAGCTCTACCACTTAGGCGCTCGAGTTTTCAACGATTGGCAAGATCGTGTATGTACCACCAAACAGGTATATACATCGTTGTACATGTATTCATGAAATTGGTACGACATGTAATATTAGCACCGACGCCACAAGAGCAAGTGAGCATGTACGCACATACCCTGCCTGCTGCGCTCACATACACGCTACAACCCCTTACAGTTCTTCCAACTACCGAATTTCTACTTTGAAGGAATAGCACACCTCCTGGAAGATAACGCAACACTACCCCGGCGGAGAATATAGCGCACCCCCAAAAAAACACGCGGATCACACAAGATGCACTTCAGGCCGACGGTTCGGTGCGTTATCTACAAGCCCATCAAAAACAAAAGGTGGGGGCTCAAAACAAAGAACTACGGCTCAAAACAAAAAATCTAAGGCCAAAAAAACAAGGCTAAGGCTCTATCCCGCGGGCTGCGTGCGAACGTCGCCCGGATACCGCAAACATTCCCATCAGTGAATGCCGTCGAAGAATTTGGGAGCGGCTTCAACAAACGCCTTCAACACTTCTGGTACCAAAATTGATACCACCGTCTCAAACTCTTCTACCAACCAGCTGAAAGTGATACACACTTTCTTCAAAACTGCTAGTTGGCACACTAGCTACTCACACATCCCAAAGGGTCATCAAACAGCATCCGTCTCACTTGGCTACAACGCTCGCTGACGACCCAACTCTCGCTACGCTTGCTGACGATCCAACCTTCGCTGACCCAACACCACATCCGCGTGACATTTTCAAAAGTCCAACGTGATGCGGCCATCGAGAATACTAAAAAACACGGCTTAGCATCGCATTAAAAGGCGGCTGTCATCGTCTCTCGTCGCCTTGGGGGGATGAGGACGAGGACGAGGACGGCGGAGACTCGGGCGGCAACGGCGGCGTAAGTGTCGCCTCTGCCGTATGTGTCGCCTCTGCTGCTCCCAAAGACGGGATCGAAACAACGGACCTAACTTTCGGCGGCGGGAGGAACGAAGGGTAGAAGACGGGCATGTCCTGGTCGGTGAACTTCTGCCGCGTGGTGTTCTTGATGTGTACGTTCAGGTCCAAAAGCTCCTTCACGCGCTTAAACTTGGCCTTGTCGCCACGAACCGCGAACACGAAGCACTCGGTGTCCAGCTTGCCCTTCGCCTCTGCGGCCTGAGAAACGCAACGCAACGGCAGGGAGACGGGAATGGGCGGTCAAAAAATCACGGCCGGACTCATTATTGAAGCGCGTGCCGGGAGCGGGGCGGTTGAAAAATTACGGCCGGGGTCATTATTGAAGCGCAGGTCCACAAAGAGACGGGGCTGGGAGACAGCGGGGGGGGGGGGGGTGTACTCACTTCATGCATAGAAGGCGAGGGGGGGTAA
>JAYJMJ010000236.1:3146657-3157332 GCA_036873875.1 Laminaria ephemera
CCATACCGAGATTCGAACCCGTGACTCCAACCTTAGTAGTCTTCGAGGGTAACCACTTGACCACCGGGGCGACCGGCCTAGTTAGCACCAGGGTCAACAGGTTGTGTGACATATCATTAGATCATCACTCGCTTTCGTCCGGACCTATGGGCTACGATAACGGTCTTGCTGTCAATCGGGTCGTGCTCCGTTGAACTTGTGTGACACGTCACAATGACCGTCGTCACTTCACAGAGCTTGTCTCTCTCTATTAATACGATGAGATATCGGCACGGACACTCTTGGGGGTGCTTGATGTTGATGGGTGGAAATAACAGTTTAATGTGGAGAACACACACACCCTTTCTTTCTTTTGCTCCCCTGCAAGTTGTCCGGTGTGCTGGCTTGTTTATGTTCCGCGTTCGTATTCATCTGTCATTGCGTTTGGCATTGCATGGCAAAATACCCTTGCACACTGCTGTGTTTGCGACGAATATCCCTGTCTCGTTTTTTGTGACCACAGAACTTGTCTCTCTAGGATGAGGCGTTGGCATGTACACTGGGTGTGCTGGATGTTGATGGGTGGAAATAACAGTTTGATGTGAAAAACACACACACACACTCGCTTTCGTCCGAACTTTTTATGAAAAATTAAAAATACACTCCAGCTGTGAGATCGAGGATTTCGTCGAAACTCATCAGGATCTTTGCAAGCTGTGTGATACTCCGATCGCGCGTGTTACGGAATGTGTATGTCCTCATGAAGGATTGTTGGTCGGCGACTCCCCTTAGTACTAGTTAGCACCAGGGTCAACAGTGTGATACAAGTTGTATTATATGAGCTATGAGCTGTTGACTGTCTTTCTGCTTGTCATTGTCCACTACTGTGGTGATAGCCCATATTATAGTTATTGCGTTATTTTTTACTGCTTGCTACACCTTTCCGGACGGGTGTACAAATGCACTCGTTATAGTGTGTATGTACGTAGTGAGTTACTGAATGGTTTATTATATGTTGTGCATGCACGAACGAACGCGCAAATAATAACCACGCGTTGGACGGGCAGGATAGGGTGGGATAGGAGATACTGGTGTATTAGGAGACATCATATTAATAGCATTACTTCGGTTTTGTTGTTTCTCGGAATGTTTGTTTTGTGACGACATTGAATTGAAGCTCTAGCTGCACGTTAGAGGATGGCAATTACAATAAAATTACTGTTTATACCACCACAGAGTCTACTTCGAAGTACAGGGTGTTGAATGGGGCTACGATACGTATCCTACATATCCCCTTACTGTATTTGCGATGCACATGTCTGTGTCATAGTGTGTGACCACAAAGCTTGTCCCTCTCTCGGATGAATAATCGGCACGGACACGGAGTGTGCTGGATGTCAATGATCAGGGAGCAGCGCAAAAGTTGTGCTGATCCGTGCGAAACCGGCAATACAGCAAGCAGTTATTAATATTCGTGGTCCCTCATTAGGTGTGGTCCCTTGCCAGGTCAGATGACACTACCCGCAATAAAGTGGAACCTCGCACTATCCCGGGATGGTGTGGTACTTTACTCTGTAGGACGAGGTCGTGACACGTGATTTTTACCGCACTAAATGGTACCGCACAAACGCGGGACCATGACTGCAACTTCAACAGCAAAGGGGTGTTGAACTTTGAATGTTGAACGTTGAATTTTGAATGTTTCGTCCCTCGCACTGGCTTGGGCAATTTCTGCCACGCTGGAAAAAAGGGGTTGGGCGTGTTGACACGTGGCAATAACACTACCGTATACTATAATCAAGGTAACACACCTCCTCGGACGAATTTCAGAGCTGATTTGCTCGAGAATGGGGAGAGTGCAAACGCCGAGAGACGCGTCCATGGATAGATCTCGGCGAGATCTTCCCAAAGCCCGTCATTTTCGTTGTGTGTGCCCCCCTGGTTTCGGAGAAAATCGGCTCTGAAATTCGTCGCGGTGGGTGTGTTGTCTTGCTTGTTGTACGGTATACACTACATGCACGACCAGCACCTGCTTGGTATGAGCTATTGTATGACTGTAAGAAAAAGGTCAATAGCCCATAGACCGGCACTTCATATACCTATACAGTACCAGGGGCTACAATCACTCTTTTGGAACCATGAACATGCAGTCTTGTCTTCTTGAACAAACCCAATTTACTGCGGTAAGTAAATCAGGATTTGCACGGGGTCCGTTTGGGTGGGCACGGGAACTCTACATTGCCCGGGAAAGAGTTTAGGTGGGAACAAGAGTTCAACGTTTTCATGGGGAACTTGGAAACTTGCCATATCCCGTGATTTCCCAAAGGATTTTTCCGTGGGAAATTCTGGAGGACTGCCCCTAAAATATGAACAAAAAATAACGCCACCCGCAGAATCGATGTTTTTCCTTTGGAGTTCTTCGCGCCCCCTTTCCTATTATTTGCGTTGCGCGCCCCTTTCCGATTATGTGCGTTACACCCGCTTTCCGATTATTTGCGTGACACCCTATTCCGACGCCGGCCTTATCCCACCCGGATCTGAGTCCTCTAAATTGATCCTGGGTGGCATGGATTTTTTCGAGCGAAGCGACTTTCTATATTACGATTCACCATACAGTAGGAGCTGCTTTCTACCCCAGCGTGCCCGATTTTCCCAGTCCGGCCGACCAAGTATCTCTCAAAAAAATAGTTCAGACCTTCAAAAAATGGAATCCATTACGTACATACCAGGTGCAGAGTTCCACCCATTTCGGGACGCACATACGCCAACGCCCGTTGATAGCAAAGCAATTTTGCTGGGTTGCGTTGGGGTTGGCGTTGGGTTGGGGTTCAGTTGGGGTTGGGTTGGGTTTGGTTGGGACTTTCCTGCTTCCCACCAACACACACAACTGACGACAGGTACAAATATCCACCAGCGCGAGTTCCTAGCGAGAGCTACAGTATGTTATCCGCAGGGGTGCAAGCGGCGACTGATCGGCTATACATGCCTACTATTTATACAACTCCTACTATACATGTATACCTGAAACGTAGATGCAGTTTTTAATGGGTCATAGCAGAGAGCAGCAGGAGGTGTTATGTTGCAGCGTTAGTATCCTAATTCGGACCGTATATACCGGTGTACCTGCTGCCGTCTTTTTCTACCGTACGGTGTTTGCAGTTACCAACATGGAAGCCGGATCTCAATCCATCCACAACCCACACCCACCACCCACATCGCACTGAGCGCAGTTTGTTTTTTCTTTTCTTTTTAAAAATACTGCCTGTACCCACATTTTTCTAGGACAAACTACCTGGAATTAGAGTGGGACACATTTTGCATGGTAGTAAATGGGTTAACGTTGTGTTCTTCGACATACAGCATAGTAGTTAGCCTACTGCTGTGTTCTACTGCTCTATTGCCGCTGTCGGACGTTGCTGTACATTACACGCCAGTTGTGTGGGTTTAACCGAACCGGGTTGACCTTGAACGTCTTCAAAGGATGTGTGACTTCTGTACTTTTATACGTGGGAAGTTGGTGGCTTGTGTTCCGTCTGCAATGCGTCATGAATGATAGTTGTATGATATGTCGTGTCCCCGAATCCCGAAAATTGCTCATTTTTAACCAACTCCCCTTATTCCCATCTCCCGCTGAACTAAACAACAAACTCTTCAAGTAATTAATTTAAAATTAATGAATTACCCCACTTTTTATTCTGCCGTGAGTTGTTTGCTGCCCTGATAACGGTGAATTGGACGAATTTATCAGGCGTGGCTTTGGTGGAAATATTTGGTCGAGATCGTTCCATGGACGCCTGCATCGCTCGTCGTTTGCACCCTCCCCCGTTGTCGAGAAAATCTACTTGGCAGTTCGTGCCCGGGGGGGGGGGGTATCTTGCGTGTTGCCAGTCTTAAATTGAAGGGGCTGTTGGATATGCCGCAAAAAACCGTGCCAGTCTCTCTTCTATTTTCGGTCAGACTGGTATTTTGGACTAAGCGACAGGTTAGCGGGGCTGTCGAACATACCAGTCTGATCGGAAATATAAGGAAGTTTTGGATATGCAGCAAACCGTCCCAATCTCCCGTAGATCACACTGGTATATTGGACTATGCGGCAGGTTTATCGTGGATGTCTAACATATCATTTAAGTCTGACGGAAATATAAGGAAGTTTTGGATATTCCACAGACCGCCCCAATCTTCCTCCTATTTACGAATAGACTGGTATATCGGACTATGCGGCAAGTATAGCGTGGTTGACGCCTGAAACGGCGTGAAACTGCACAAATGCATATGCGTTTGTTGATGCCCGTGCTTGGTCTAATTTATACCTGGTATATAGCAGCAAGAAGCCCGTTTGTCTCCTTACCCGACTGCTATATACTGTGTACCAGGTAGCAGCAGCAAGAAGCCCGTTTGTCTCCTTACCCGACTGCTATATACTGTGTACCACGTAGCACGCAGGCGGTTTCTGTAGGGGTTACCGTGCGTAAAATTAAAAAAAAAAAAAATCCCCCTACGCTGTTGAAAGTTGCTTATGGCCCTACTGGTACCGTCAGTCGACAGTCCGTAGAAAGTCAGTGCGAGGGGCGGATAGTGTCAGTCTCGACGACGAATTAATAGCGCGGTGTGCACTCGCGAAAACAAGCAACCCTGTCTGATGTCGGTACTGCTGGAGTCAACACGGCGGTGTATTAACCGTTTTGGAATTTCAGAGTGGAAGAATCTGGAAAAAATGACGAATAAAACCGACGATTACAGAATGAAGCCACGCGAAACGACGCCGGCTGCTACTAAATAGGCTAGGGGGTGCTGTTGTTTATGACGAACTCCAACGCACAGAGATGCCGGACACGCACGTAGTATGAACTTAGGTAGGTTGCGCGCTCACACTATGATAATACCGCACTTATCATTTGTTTATCGCTATAATGTACAAGGGCCCCAAAATGGTTACTATGTCTTGAAGCCTTCCTTGACCTGTGACTTTGGGAGCGCACGATCATTAGAAGCCCCCGGCGTCCCGTGCAGTGTGCAGTGCAGACAAGAAGTCTCGCGGCATCACGTATATATATACCTGTGGTACGTATGTACGTAGCCTAGCCTTGATGTTGTTGCGTCGCCTTTTGCTTTTAATTTTTTTTTAGTAAAACGCTAAGTCAAAAGTGCACAAATGTGCAGAAAATTACAAATTCGTCAGCTTTACACCATGACATACCAGTAGCTGTGAGTTGTTGACCTATTAATAGATTGGAGATTGGTCCATACTCTTACACTATTTTTTACGGGGTATATATATAGTATACCAGTATAACATACCAGGTATGCAGCAACAACGAAGTACCGTACGAGCGAAGTGACGGGGTTTTTTTGCCGAACACAATAAGTTGTTCGCATTTGTGCCTATCACGTAAAATGTTGACAGCAGGCGGTGCTGACAGTTACTAATAGAAATAGTTGGTCTGGTGACACAGTACCCAGTTCCTTCCAGAACGGATAAAGGGTTAGGGTTAGGCTGTTGCTAAGCTTCTACCCCCCTCCCCCCCCTGACCCACACCCACACCCAGCTCCCAGCCCCCCTTCCTTCCAAGGCCTTCCTTCCAAGGACCGAGTCGGTGGACTGACTCCTTTGTCCGTTGTCTCGCGGAATTTTTCTTTTGACCGTTGCCTTGCGCGTCGATCATTCGAAAGGTCCCGTAATTCTGAAGGCGTTGAGAGTAGATTCGATTAGATTGAAACTGTGTGACTGCTGCTTGGTGCTTACCTTATCTTCGCATCAAGCCGAAACCTTATTTGTTTGTTTGTTTCTAGCCAACGATACTAAACGACACCCAGAAGCAAAATGTCCGCGCTCCCCACTGATTCTTGTTGGTGTTGTAAAAGGGATCCGGGTTCCGAGTTCCTTCCGCGATCGATCGCTAGCAAGCCATGAACCAGGCAGACAGAAGAGAGTTAAAAATGTCAAGATGATCGCAGATGTGACAATACAGAAAAGAGAAGTTAAATATTTCAAGAGGATCTAAGTCGCAGATTGTCAGGAAGTAAAGGCGATGTATATCATACCACGCACATACAAATGCGTCAGCACGTGCGTCATAAAATGTCTCAGCTGTTACTTGTTCCACGCGTACCAGGTATTGTACGCACGCGCGCATGCATACACACGGCAATCTCACGCCCACACAATTGCTTCGAGTGTCATGACTTCGACCAACTTGATGGAGAGGCGCCCATCCGATTCAACCTATGATAATTGTATCATACCAGCACCTACAATGCGAGTAACACATTTTGAGCACCTGCCTGGCTGCCTCCTTTGAGCAAGGAGCTTTTTTCTCTGTAAGAAAAACTTGACAGAATCACAATAGATATATACCAGGTATGTGATACGAAGGGTACTATTTAATCAATTTGTTTGTTAATTCATTATTTTTCGTATTGGGGGAGACGGACTATTAATAATAGTACAGAGTGAAGTAGAGTACGGAGTATAGAAAGAAAGAAATCGACGAGAATCGACGAGCAGTGGGAACGCTGAACCCTATGCGCGGTAAAAATGAAGGCTTGCACCGGGGGGAAGGGAAGACAGACACCTGTGGCCACGCGGCTCGACCAGAAGGCCGCTGAGAGTAAAGCCTCCGAGTTGAGCTGGAAAGTTGACTTGTTGAACACCATCAATATATTACAGTATTAACAGTTTAATCCCTTTCCGAATCGCACTGCACCGCTTTTGAGACCCAGAGACAACGTCCAAAAACACGAAAAGTTTGGTCTTCCCAAACGTCTACGAGTAGTGTGACCGCGTGGCGGTACGAGTAGGATCATGCTGCGCCTGCGTCGTATCATATACCAGGTATACGACTCCTTGCTTTGTAGTTCGGACACCATATTTGTATATTTATGATGCCCTAACCAAGCAGTGGCCGATGGTGTGATGGTGATGGTAGCATACCAAGGTACCCTTTAGGACCGAGAAACAGCGACCACAAAACGATAAGTTTGGTCTAACCAACCGCTGCAAGTAGTGTGAGCGCGCAGGAATACGACCTGCGCCCGCGTCGTATCATACGACTCCATGCTTTGTAGTCAGTTCGGGCACCAAAATTGTAAAGTTGTGATGCCCTAACTAGGCAGTGGCCGATGCTGTGATGGTGATGGTATCATGCCCTTTGGGACCGAGAAATAGCGACCAAAAAGTGAGAAGTTTGGTGTTCCCAGCCGTCTATGAGTAGCGTGAGCGCGCAGCACTATGAGTAGGATTGTGCTGCGCCCGCGTCGTATCATACGACTCGTTGTTTTGTAGTTCGGACACCATATGATGCCCCAACCCACCCGGCAGTGGCCGATGCGATCATCGTACCTTTTCGGACCGAGACAGCGACCAAAAAACGATAAGTTTGACCTAATCAATCACAGTGCTGCGAGTTGTGTGAGCTCGCAGCAGTATTACACGAGTAGGATAAGCAGTATTATTTAAGTAGGATAATGCTGCGCCCGCGTCGTATCATACGACTGCTTGTTTGTAGGTCGGACACCCTAGACAAGCAGTGGCCGATGCTGTGATGGTATTTTTTTGTAGTGACTTTTCGCCGGGCTTTTCACCTCTGTTGAGTCTGAAAAGTGTGAACAGTTAACCTTTTGGTATAGCGACCAAAACTAACTAGCCCGGTGCAACGGCCTGGTGGGAGTGCGCAGCAATGACTGGTATCATGCTGCGCGCGTATCGGAGCTGATCTTGCATAGTAGCTCGGACGCGTCCCCTGCCTAGCAACCCGGGCTGTAAATCGTTACCTGGTACGTGTTTTCGACATTTTTTCCAGTATTCTTTCACTCTGCTCCTGATCATTGATTGTAAGTGTGGGATTGGATGAGGGCCTCTTGTCCCAGTTGATGGGGTTACGACGTTTGTTTACAAGACGTATAGTACTGCACCCGTTTTTGGAGGGCAAAGCAATTGGGATTAAAATCAGTTAATTTGTGTGCATTGCAGTACAGCAGTACGTTTCTATAGCAACAAAAACACGAAAAAATGTCAATACCACAAGGACGATAGCAATGACGACACAACAGCAACAATGACGACAATAACAACTTCAACAGCAAGAACGATTACAACAACGACGACGACATGCGCAACAACAACAACGACGACAACCACAATACGCCTGTTGCGCGTCATGTACTATTCCTTGTTGGATCGATCGTCCGTTCGTATTATATCGTATCGAATCGTATCACTTGCCGTGCTTGTGTTGCGCAGTTTACCGCCGTACGTAATATTACTGCAATAATAGTATACCGTATGCCGGTATAACCTATTTGACGATTTTCCCTGGTGCGCAGGAGTATTATGATACAACAAACATTTGATAAATCCGCGGTATCTTAAAGAATCCTACTACTCGTACGACTGCTAACTATAATATTATTTGCACCTTACAGCAGGGGGAAAGAAAGAACAAAAGGCCACAGGAAAGGACAAGAGAACAAAAGGCCACAGAGGCGCAGAGCAGTGCTTTGTGCGTCGTGCTCGTACTCTTGTCTTGTCATGGTTTTTGTGCTTTTTTTGTGCTTTATTAGGGATGGATCTATCGGTCTATTCGTCTATCCACTTTCGACATTTGACTTTTCGACCCAGTTACCCCTTTCTCCCGCCTATAACGCCTTCATACAAATCGGCCGAAAACGGCGAAAATACAACGCCCCGGAAGCCGAGGATGCGAGCATAACAACAACACACCACTTGGGAAAATCTCTATTTGGAGCCAGGCTCAAATTGTTGCCTGAGTCCAGGGTGTGTGTGTTCTATTAATAGTTATTATCGTAAAATATGGTGGTCTTATGGTTCGCCTATGTATGGTATTACATGTGCAGTTTTTTGCTTTGTGCTGGTACACGTCGAACGTGTGCATGTATTCTGTGTCAGGTGTTCTATGTGCTGCAGTGTGGGTGTAGTGTGTGGCTCGCGGAGGGACATAGTTCAGTACGTAGCACCTCGTAGATGGTAGGAGATAGTCGTAGGAGGGGGGGGAGAGGGGGGGGCGGGAGCAGCCGGACAACCGGACGTTCTAAGATGCGACCATGCGTGCACCAGCTGACGTGTACGTTGGTTTGTACGTTTCGTGTCTTACTGTGTCTCCGAATCTCCCAATACACATTCTCCCAATACGTGGAACGTTCGGGACCTGGGTATCTATCTCCCTCTTCTCTCCTCGGTCAAACATGTCAAATGATATCGTAGATATCAAATGGTCGATTGTCGGATGGATGGGTGGACGGATGGAAGTAAGGATTGGATGGTCAGATTCGAAACCAAACACCCAAAATAATACGCAAGCAACCAGCAGCTTTTATTTTGAAGGTTGCTGGAATTGTTAATGTCTGGCAGGCTTGAAGGTTGCAGGAATTATTGTTTATTGGAAATCTGAAAGAGAGGCAGGCCCCATGGCTGCGCGGTGGGGGCGGACCGGACCACCCGGCAACCAACTGGCCTTGCTTGCCTTTGCCTTTCGTTTTTGTTTTTACTTGCAGTATGATGTCATAGCATGTTCATAGGTATTCGAATAATGTTTTACCCGTCCGTGCCGTACAATCCTTCCCCTGTTGCCCGAAAATTGTAAATTTCCTTCTCCGTAAGGAGTGCTGTCTATATACCGCGCCCGCCGAGAGAGGAAATAAAAAGTTTTTTGTACAGGTCGTAACCCGGGTACGGCGACCAAAAATGATTTGAGATTTTTGGTGTTATTGGTTATATGCTCCCTGTTGATAGTGTGAACAACAACAACAACAACGATAATGTCATGTTACTTTATTGAGGCTCGGTCACTAGATATAGATATCACCTCCCAACGGAGCTCCTATAGAGCTCCTTTATTCGTTAGGGCTGTGAGCCGGCTGGACTTCACGGCTAGTTAGTTTAACTGACAGTAGACTAAAGTCAGGCGAGCGAAGCGAGCCTCCCCCCCGCACCCCCTCCCCCCGGCCGAGGGGGGCCCGAGGGAGGCGCCCCTGGAGGGCCCTGTGGAGGATCCCCCTGACGGCGCCGCCGCGGGAAAACCTTACGCTGTTTTTTTTGCTTCGTTTGATATGGCGCCAAGTTGCCATGAAGTCGGCTAACTGATTTATCACGTTGGCTTGTTGTTTGGTAACCAACCCATTTGTTGTTCGATTCGGGCACGCGCTGGCTCAGCTCAGCGACTACACTAGCCCCCCCCCAATAAGGCAGTCTGAGTAAGGGGGTATCCCGATGTAAGACGGTCAAAATCTCGTGACTCGAATGGCCAACTAGACTCATAACCTGGAATGAAACAAGGCGGCTTCCCCCAATAAGGCGGTCATGTTGCGCTAGCACACAACCGCCCTACTGGGGGACCCTTACTGTACTGTTAAAGATGTTACTCGTAGGAGACCGCGGTTTGACCCCTTGACTGACCGCCCCCTACACAAAAACTATAGCTATTGCGGGGGGCCATATCATAGTAGTCAGAACCCACGATAAACACAAAAGCCTACACATTCCCCTATTTGGACTAACCATATTTGGTTCTGATTACTACGTTCCCCCGTCATAGTGTGTTTTGGCCAAAAGAGGCCTAGACTCGCCGAAAACAATTTTTTTTTAAACGCCGGTCTCTTCCGTGTTGATAGCATGTTTGCCTACGAGGGGGGGGGGGGTGTAAATCCGCAGCTCGCGGCGAAAGTTGTGAGTCGTACGGTG
>JAYJMJ010000236.1:3191177-3213354 GCA_036873875.1 Laminaria ephemera
TAAATTCGTACCCCCCCCCCCCCCCCCGGCCTACCCCCGTACCTATCTTCGCATCATGTCGTACGTCGGATTGAGCACTCATGGTGGGTGCTTTCCGTGCGGTTCTCTTATCGACGAAGGTTTCGATCTTCAAGAAACGCGACATCATTAAATAAACCGATTTCCATTGCCTATCGAACTGGCCAAATCGCTCTGTCGTACATATAAGACGGGTTGAGCGGCTTCCTCGACTAGACACACCTCCCGGGCGAGTATGTTGTGTTTGTACTATGTTTCGCCGGCAATATACCTTGACGATTGGGTGTGGCGATGCTATTAATAGCATGATTTACCCGAGTAGGTGGATTAGTCGGGTTAGCGTTTTAGGTACAGGCTTTTCGACCATCACAAAATATTTCTCCTAATACTGGAAACACACGCGGGTCGCATATTTCTATTTTTTTCCATACTTTATCCTACTGTAGATGTTTTCTTACTTGTTTTGCATAGGCGGCTCGATTAGTCGGTTAGGCTGGTGACTTTGCGTCCCGCCATATGCTCTGCCCGACCGGTTGGGTACTTTGGATTTCAGTGCCACAAAACCTACTTCAAGGTATCTATATTTGGTATTTCACCAGAAAACTACCGGTATCACATAACAGGTACTCGTAACAGGTAACAAGTATCACATCGATCGATCTTGTGACTTTCGCACCCCGCCATATGCGCTACCCGACCGGTTGGGTACTTTGGATTACAGAGTGCCGCAAACATACAGTATAACAGGTACGTATTTCACAAGAAACTACCAGTATCACATACCAGGTACCAGGGAACAGGTAACAAAAATCACACATCACAAGCACAGCTCGCTACCCCAGTATTGCAAGGAGTCGAAGCAGCCTTGTCGCGGCTGCGTGTGAGAACTGCGTACGTGCGACGACCAAGCCGCCCTCCTCCTGCACCAACCCTGGGCACAACTTATTGCACATGTTAACCTTTCTAGAACTGCGAAAAAAAATGCCACGCAAATTCAAAATATTTTGTCCCAAAAAACGTGGGTGACGTTCTAAAGTGGTTAACAAGTTAAAACGGTCGACACGATCTGAGGTCAAGATTTGAAGGACGGGCTCATACTAGAAATTCAACTTGGAGAGCTTTATTAACGGTAAATCTTTCTACCGATGTACTGGTTCACAGCAGCAGCGATACATGCGATATAATTGTTATGCTATTTGCACGGGCAGGTATATATAGCTGTGTGACAACACGAGCACTGGACCAAGAAAGGTTGCAATTGCAACGACGGCCGTGTAGGGAGGCCATCGGTAAGGGAACTGCCAACATACCAGTACAGCACGGCGGCCGGTGCGTCCTGCGCACCTCGACCGGCCAAGGGTCAACGGTCAGGAGTCAACACTCACCGTACACACCGTACGCAGTTATTAATAGTCCGCCCTCACCGAGGGGGGGTGTAGACCAGGCGTAGCGCGTCGCTCATTCTCCCCAAGTATGCAATCGCCTCAGGGTCTTGTTCCTCTTCGGCATACCTATTAAGTATATAGGAGCACGCAGCACAAGCTTTTGAGGTGAACATTCACATTGCACGATCAACTGCTTGTTGTCTGCAATGCTCGTGGGTATTCCGATGAACATTCATATTGCACGATCAGCCGCTTGTCTCCAGTGCTCGTGGTTATTCCGATGGCGTCTGCCTACGTGTTCACCAGGTGACACTTCTCTTATATTTTTATACCAGGGTATATCCTACAACTGAAGATCTGATGTACAGACCCGAACCCTAACCCTTGGCACGATGCGGCGATAGATCATACTCCTACGGGTGGCATACTCGTACAGAAAACAGGCGCGATATTTCACATGCGAGTGGGACAAATCTGACACCAGAAAATGGGAGTACGCGAAGGGTTGTAGAGCTCTGCAGTATCATTAATCCAAGTACTAATTGGCAGCCTGCCAGTCTGCTGCCGTTGGACAAGTGCTGTTCGAAGAACACAACACTCTGATGGGATGAACACTATTAGTAACACATCTCACTTGTGCAGAGTCACCGCCACCTCGCTTTCGGAGACTCCTCTGTTCGCGTACACCACTTCTGACACCGCTTCCAGAATTAACCTGAACCTCGGTGCGTACTTCTTGATGAACAAGGCCTCGCTGCCGACGGCTAGTCGAAGTTGCCTTATGTTACATGGTGGCGCGCGGCACGAGGGGGCGAGATGGCAAATCATACCTCCAAGTATCAGCATCGTAAACGAGATACGAGCACAGCAGCCCACAAAACCAGTCAAGCTTGTCGATGGGAAGAACAAAAGTCAGGTTGATTGCCACAGCAGTAGTCATCAGCGTAGGTACCATACAGGTCGGAGACACTGGCAATTCGCTACTAAACTGTAGTATGTTGCGGTAGTTTGGCTGGGGTTCAATGCAAGCCAAGCTACACGAGGTACAGCATTGTGGCGACTCAGTCCTATGTACCTGACATGGTGCCTGGTACTCTGCAGGGAAGTACTGGTAGGGCAGGTCACACCACCGCCCAGGGCAGGTCAAGAGCTGCGAGTACTTGTACTGTCTGCCAGTCAGTATCATGCATCAAATCAAATGTGTGCTGGTTTACCTTGGCAGTCCCAATGGAGCTAGGACGAGCAGGCTCCATTGCAGAACCTCGTGCGTAATGCTCAAAAAGGTGTCGTGGTCAAGAGGCTGTGCAACCTCGAAGAAGTCCGTCGCCATCTTCCCGCGCAGCAGCCGAACTGTCTAACTGTGACAACAGGCATCGTCGTGCAGCGAGAGCAAAAACGCAATCCGCCGCATTTCCCTGCTTCCCGTATCAAACATGCACCTTCAACTCATCGAAACCCTTCATTTACATTTTTCCCATCATCATACCAGTACCTGGTACCAGTTTATTTTACTAAAATCCTGTACATCTGTACATAGGAAGGAGAGGAGCGGTCACTGAGGAATGGTACGTGTCTCTGCAGCTGTGCAGGTATAGCCACCAACAACACTGATATAGATGACCGATCAAATATGGTAATCGCCGAGTTGGAAGTTGAGTGTGACGTGTCTTGTTGAAGATGGAATCGGTACATAACTACCCACCAAGCTCCCCACCGACTGACCGACTGCAATGCCTGCCGTCGTTCGCCTCGTTCGTTGGCGCCTCGTGCAGGACATCTTCCGAAGGTTGACCAACCCAACGCTCCAGAAGTTGTACAGATTCGTACTGAAGCGGTTGGTAGGGCGCTTCCTGGATGACGATATCGCCCTCGAGGTACGGCAAGGGTACCGTCTTCCGCTATATTTTCAATTTCAAGCTTGATGTGTCAACAACGTATTTTTTTCTTTTCTGAACGGAACAGCGGCAGGATGTGAAGCAAAGATGTCGGTTGACGGCACTCTTTCTCCTTGACGGGCAGCCGTCAAGGAACTCCTCACACTAAATATAGTGTATTCATTAGCTCAAGAGGCCTTGACCGGCCAAAATTACTGTAGACCGTCAAGAGACATCTTTGATATGAAATGATGCAGATTTTATAATAGTAGGGAAGGGTCCTCTGCCGCTTTACAAGGCACCGCAGGCAGGTACAGGTTTAGGCCTGTACGAGGGCACCACTGCTGCTACCTCGTATAAAATACCGTGCACGTACGTGTGAGTATGCAGCAGCAGTATGAGTAGCGACACTACATTTTTTCCCATCGTACGAGGTAATAGACTTAATACCTGGTACCTGGTACGTGGTATGGTCGTCTATACCTGGAACACTCTTACGTATTGATTTCCTCGTCCCGCTCTCCGCCAACCCTTAACCCGCCTGATGCCTTCGCCCCGGTCGAACGCAGCAACTCGATGTGCAACTCCGCGCTGGCCGGATCGAGCTCACGGATCTCAAGATCAACGTGAAAGCTCTTGCGGAGCTTCTCCCAGATCTGCCGATAACACTGGAAACTGCTCACGTCGGCAGATTGCGCGTGGAGATCTCTTACAGTAAGCTCCTCACTGAGAGCCTCGCCTTATTTTTGGATGACATCGTCATACAAATCGCGCCTCTTGGAGGGGACAGGGACGGGACCAGCGTCCCAGACACGGGCTCCGATGGTCCAGTGAATCAGCTCCGTACAGACGGGGCGGTTACGGGTGGACGGGCTGGGGCAGGAGGGACGGCGGCGTCTAGAAGGAGACCAGCGGAGCCGGGGTTTCTCGATGGCGAGGAGCACCCAAGCGAGGCTGGGGACCGCTTGGACTTTTTGGCCCAGTGGATCGAACAGATCACGTCCAAGGTTAAGGTTGTCGTCAACAACCTGACTTTAAGGATCGGGTCATCGGTTCGGCTGGAGGGCGGTAACTCTGAGGCACATGGCAGCGAGAGGACACCATTTTTGGAATTAAGGTGCAGCTCTCTCAAGTGGTGTGACGAGACTCCAGAAGTGGCTTCGTTTATGTCCGAGACACCTTCGCTGCCACAGAGCGCTGCTGTAGGCGTTGACCGCACGGAAGGGCCTGGCAAGAACGCTAGTGGATTGGTTGTGGCGCACAAGGTGAGCTCCCTGGCAAATATATATTTTTTGTAGCCGCTTGTATGCCTTTGCACCAAGATCTTACAAAAAATATCTTTCATGCGGACAGCAGTGGTGCTAAGGCTGTGAAGGTGCATGCGTGCGTGATAACAACTGCTGCTGTTCATCTGTCCAGCTAACGAGACATTGTAGAATCAGGGGGCAGCGGTATGCCTGTTGCTCGCCTCTTCTCGTTCCGATTGTGCTCCTGTCAGTTTTTTGTTTGTTTATTTGCTGCCTTCGACAAATTCCATTGTCCAAATGATAGGTTTGAATATGAACAATTTCGGCGTCGTTATATTGCGTCGAAAGTTGCTGGCGATCGCACAATTTTGGACTGGTCGTATTTCGCTGGGGACGTTAGATTCACTGGAGCTCTTCCAATCCTCACTCGTCTCTCGCTCGCCGTCGCCACAGCGCTTGACTATGGGTGTGATGACGGCCGAGTGGAACAAAGAACCACAGGGGGGAACACACGACGTCGTACGTGTCAATGGGACTGGCTCCGTCGTGATCAAGCATGGCAGGAGGTCGAAGTTGGGGTTATCCCCAGGAGACGGGGTGTTGGACATCGACGTCTCGCTTCGCCACGCTGACATAGCACTGAGCGCCGACGTGTGCGCAGGCCTCTGCGCACTGACGTCGGCGTATCTAAAAAACGTCGGGCAACCAGCGGCGACTGCTCCCGAAGATATGCCTATCGTCGCAGCCAGGCCCGTGAAAGCTCTCTTTCGTGAGGACTTCTGGTATGTGGATGACTCGTCCGCTGCAGGCAAGAATGGAAATGGCGAGCTTAACTTCGACACCCTCTCGGACCTCCTGGAGCAGGTGAACAGAAAGTAGAAAACCTAAGCACGATTTGTGACAGACTGTACGGCAATACGAGTAGAGCTAGTACAGGAGATTCCCATACACTGGTGCGCTAGTGCAGTAGATTCGCATACATGGTATGATGTTTTATTGTCCGATGTCGCTACCAGTGTGTAGCGTGAGCGCACGTTTTCCGCCTCGATTCTTGAACGTGCCTACGTTTCACGTGCATTTTCTTGCGACACACAGTACGCAGATGCGCGTGCTCGGCTAGCGGAGGCTGAAGGCTACGGCAGAGGGGTATTCGGAAGTGGTTCGCTCTTGTCGTTGGGGCAAAGCGACATATTTTATGACTGCGAGGAAGGAGCTGGCGACGCTAGTGGGGCAGGTGGGGCGACCGCGGGAGACACCAGGATGCAAACAGATCAGGGCTCTGTGAAAGTCCGGGTACGGATGACAGGAGTCGATGTGACCCTGCTTCTCGACGAAGACAAGGGTCCTAGTTCGCACAGCAGCGACGGCGCAAGCTACGTCCGCTTCCAGATGAGGCGCGCCAGCCATACGTTCCACCGCACCGGGGGACGGATGAACTCAGTCGCTGAAATTGGCACCTTCGCTGCCGATTGGAACGATGCGAATGCCCGAGATAACCCGTGCGTACGCGTGTTGGAGGTGATGGGAGAAGCTGATTCATCCCCCTGCATTGCAATTACCTCTTCCGGCGAGGCACGCGAATCAAGAGCCGAAGCAGACGGTGGCGATGCAGAGGAGATGGCTGTGGATGTCGAGTGTTGTCCGGTGGTGGCAGTGCTCCACGTGCGTCTTGCAGGATTCCTGGCTGACTTCGAGTCGAGGATTAAACTGCAGGTAAGGCGAACGCAGCAGGTTGATGGAACGATTAAGGGTGATGAGAATGGCCGACTGAAGCCTGCAGCGGCAGCATCGAGGAACGTCGACAGCGAGCGACGCATCTCAGTGGCAGTTTCGCTGCCGAAGGTTACGGTTCGGTTGCCAGCAGACCCCGGTGCCTGCTCGTCGGCTGCTTACTCTGCACTAATCAGCAGCGTTGAGAACGGCACAAGTCCGGTTGGGTGGACCCGAAGGGATGCACCAGGCGGCGGAGGACGGGGAGGAGGAGGGGGAGGGGGAGGAAGAGGAGGAAGGGGAGGGGGAGGAGGAGGAGGAGGAAGGGGAGGGGAAGAGGCGGCGCCGGCTTTGGTCGTGGAGCTCGAAAGCGCAGTGCTTCGAGTTGCGACCGGATCGCCGAGCACGCAGGGAACAACACTGGAGTGCGCACGAGTGGCATGCGAAATGCTGCTTGTTTGTGGTGATGGTGGCAATGGCGGCAGAGCTGGGGATATCATAGGGCTCTACTTTCTTGAGGCATCCGGTCCCTCAACCGAGGACCCGCTGAAGGTGGAGTACGGTCTGGCGAACAACATTGGGAATGCACGACGCCTTGGTGTGGCACGGCCTGCCGACGCGGAATTAAATTTCTTGCATACGTGGGAGCCTAACGATGGGTGAGAACACATCGGACACGTATTAATAGTACATCGTAGGTACCTGGTATGACACATATCGTGCGATTCACATACTGCTGTATAAGATGGAACGCTGCTTGCTGCTGTAGTGAGCGGACCAACACGATATCGCTCGTATTGTCTGCCGTGTGTAGTCACCGAAGAACTCCCGTCACACACGATGTGACCTCTCTGTGAGCACCTTGCTCAAATCCCGGGAGGCCGGAGGCCTGGATACTATCAGTGATCAGGTGTGGCGCTCTCGTCCTTCTGGAGCTAGCGGACGTCGTCACATCTTTTCATTTCGCCTGCTGGGAGGGTAGGCCGTTGTACGAACAGGGCACGATCTTGAGCATAACTTGCACTGGTTGCGTCTTGATGTTCGCGCGGCACGAATCGTATGTTTTTTTTCTAACCCATGCTGTCCTCAACTTTTTCGTGCATGTCTCGATCGCACCAGTGTGGACAGTGGTCTGGGAGACGTACCTCCTCCTGTAAGGTTTGACGGGGGACTGCAATGTGGCGATACTGGCGCCATCGACGGGCAGGAGTCCTCGCCTCACGTCTTGCTGTGCGATCTGCCCTGCCTCTCGGTGGAGTTATCGCGCCTGGAATTAGTCGTTCTCGCTGATATTTTGGCCGGGTTTGCTCCACCCCCCGACGAGATGCCAGTGGTGGGTTCTTCGGAAGACTGTTCTGAGGCAGATGCAACGCAGCCCATTGCGTTGGAGGTGCTGGTGGAGGCGCGTGGTGCAACCATTGTGTTACACGAAGCGGCCGCATTCGCTGAGGACCCCGGCCCGCACTCGTTCGTCCTCAATCTTGGGAGCGCTTGCCTGCATCTTGATAGACGCGATAAGTCGACCGAAGGATGCCCTGCCCCACTAGTGACTATCTCGTCGGGGGACCTGTGTGTACACGAGACCCTGCGGCACTGCCGTGACGATGGTGAAGTTGGGGGTGGGAGGGGGCGAATAACTGGGCCGCTGCTGTTCCTCCCGGGAAGGAGCTTGTCGGCCCACCCATCGATGGACGATCTGCCAACGCTTGGATTTGTGAGTATTGTCTGCACTCAAGTGCATCCAGAAGAAATATATATTCTACTGCGGTGGCGTACGGCGAGTTCCAGCGCTGTTCTTGGACAAATAGGCATTCCTGCTGGGCAAAGGGCTTTGTGCTGCTCGCAAAGCGTAGTACTCGTATTACTAGATGTTCTCAACATAAACTCGACGCTTGCTTCATCCAACAATGATTAAAAAATCCTATTCACAACGTTTATGGAGATGATACTCGCATGTCGTCGAAGCCCAGATATCACTTGGTTCTAGCGGTACTCATTGATGTGATTGGACAGCCGGTAATTGTACCCTGACAGCGGTGCCGACTTTGACGGTGTAGTGTAAGCGTCATAGCGGCATTCACCAATTGTCGCGCGTGTGTTCACCATATATCGCACGTATGTTGTGTGTTGTTACACCATTCACAGGTTCCTGTCCTGTACCAGACCAAGTGGGCCAAGGGAACCTCTCCTGTGGCCACTGAGCTTGCGCTGGCAACAAGCGGGCCAGGAGCAGTGTATAAAACGATCACGGCAACGCTCAATTTGTATGATGTAACCTTGAGGTAAGAACGCCGACGGCATACGGCATCCAAACGGACGTCGGCGCAGCGACAAGGCTTATTCTTTAAAGTACAAGCAGTAGTCGGGAGTACCCTGTTGAAGGTTGAGCTGTCTTATCAGTACCATAAGGGGGGACGCTGAGGCTTACTTTCTTAAAATATAAACAGCACGTAGTCGGGACTATCCTCTTAAAAGTTGAAGTGTCTTATCATTAGCATGAGGGGGGGCGATTGACAGTTGGGGTGTGTTATCAGTAGCATGGCGGGGGACCATGTGTGTAATTTTTTTCGACGTTTTGTCGATCCTCATGTGTGCATGTCCAGGCACACTGTGGCCTCCAGCTGGCTACCTCGTCTCTTGGGCCTGGTAGTTGGAGACGTGCCGGCAGGTCGAGCGGCATCGACAAACACCTGCGGACCAGGCGTGGGAGGTAACGCCAATGGAATGGAAGAAGCGGCCGGAAACTTGACGAAGATGTTCATCACCGTCTTCAATGGCGTCGTTGACTACATGCCACACTCGCAAAGGTCAGTTGCAGTTGATGCTTCGAAGTATGGAGTTGGGGGAATGCCAGGGTGCGTCGCCTTCACTGTCTGTCCAGCGCTCGAATTAACACTGTTGATGGATCAAAAACATTTACGAGATTATAGATGGAGCGCCGTGTGCATAGTTAGTTTCTGCCGCTAAACGCATGTTATAAGTGTACAATGCAGGATTACGTACTTTCTTTTGCGATGTAAGCCCTCCGGTTTATTATTGTGTAATGCTGTAGATGACCTCGCGGTGGACGGTGGTCGGCCGCACTATTAGAAGGAGCGGACGGAGATAGAGGTCCCGTACCTGGCCCATTTTGGTCATCTCGCCAAGCGTCTCCCGCCCGTGCACGTTGTGTTCGTTGCTTGTCTTGCAGCCCTGGATCGTTCCACACTGCGCCACGAAAGGCAGGAGGAGCCGGAGGGGCTGCACGTGTCGACTTGACGCCAACTGAAGGCCGTGCGGTCTTCCCTATCGGCGTTCTGAGAGTGTCCAGCAATATGGTGGCGGGAGCGCAAATGCAGGTGACAGTCGAGGAGCGCTCCTAGCGATGACGATTATACCATGAGTGTTGAGGCTCTCCTCCGTCCTTCTATTCCTCGTGGCGGCCTGTGTCGTACTCTGATGGTTATTGATATATGATAACTCCCAAGCATATGCCTCATAATTGTCCAGACATTTCAGAATATCTGCATGAGGAGCATGCTTGTGCCGATGCTCTGCCTATGCACGCGCAACCTGCATTGGTCTTCCGCAGGGTTTCAAAGTCGTCATCCGCGACATCGGTCTACACATGTCCAATCGTGTCATGGACTACTGCAGCGAAGATGCCAGTCTATGCCGCGGGGCGTTGGAGGCACAGAAAGGGCCTCTTGTGTCCCTGACCAAGAACGACTTCGCTTCGGTGCAGGAATATCTGGAGTCTTCGCACTTTGTGCAGGCAAGTGCTCAACCGGCACGTGCATGGCGATGTGTACGTACTGTGGCGGAATAGTGCTCTATTATCGCTCTTTGATACCGATTCTGTATGATTCGACCGGAGTAGGTTGAGTAGTGGCATTCCATACTTTTGACATTTTGAACTGACAGCAGTGGGCATACCACGGAATTTTACGGCATGACGCTTCCAGGGTTAATATGCCAAGGGCCGCCCGTGTAGAGAAGCTACTCCATGAGGGGTGTCGCACCCAAACTCCAGGGGCCGTGGGCACAACGAAACTCGAGGGGTCGTGGACACATCGAATTCAAGGGGTTGTGGGCACAACGAGCGTAGTCTATCGGGTATACTCAGCGGCAACACACAAGTGTGCTGGTAGTCATCTGCAGCAGGACGGGAGACCGAAGCGATGTACGATGTATTGTAAGAAGCACAAAGTTACCACCAGCCCCAAGAGCGAGGTTCCTATCGAGCGATCGCATGTTTCCATCAGCGGCAGGTGGCAGCCCGGGCTGGTGGATCGTACTAGAACTTGAAGATTTATGTACGTTATTACGGTACATCTGAGGCTCTAGAGCTCGCGAGGAAACGCGCGACACGGTTGTGCGGCACAGTTACCGCCATCATAACAGCTGGTGCTCTGTACGTTTACCATTGACCTCTTCCGTCCCGCTGCTACCCTCAAATTACAGATTGCTACCCTCAACTTTCTGGATGCCTTCTTGCGAACTCGTTCGCAAGTGGTGGTGCCTCGAGACGCTTTCACTGCAGTTGAGCTCTGGATGGGAATCGTGCACGTGTACAGTTGCCAGGATTCACTCAGCACCTGCCAGGTACCCACATTAGGACCTCTGTGCTTGTACTTGCAAATTATATATTCTCTTTGCCGAGCTTGTCGTATTCATAGTAACACCGGCTATGTTCCAGTGGAGCGAAGAATCGCAGCCTGCAAGACGTTTTAGAAACTTAGAACGGAAACATTTTAGTAGTATGTAGAAACGTCAAGGAGGGCATGTCGCAACAATACCTCCGCCGCCGCCGCTCGACGCTGCCGTCAGAACCTATGCACCAGCACTATACACGGCAGAGCTGGAAGGTGGTATTGCAGACACTTGCATCTGTCCTATTAATAGTATGGAGGATGGCCGATCAATTGTACTCGTAGGCATCGGTATGGCACTTGGTCTCCACCGGCGTGAAGTATGTCTTTTTCCGCATGAAGTATGTCTTCTTTTTGTCCGCAGACGCGTGCTACGATGGTACGATGGAGGTAGCATCTTTTGGCTATTACTGTATTTTGTGAATGACGGGACTTCTTATCCCCAAATCGTCGGAATTTCATTCTTGTTTTGCAATATGCTTCGTTGTATACCTAGGCCATGGTATTGTTCATCGGGTAGCACTTTTAGTGTTGTCCAAATCATATTTTGGGTGAGATATACAGCTCTTCGAGTGAGGGGCCTCAGAAAAACACAATGCTGCACCTCTACCATAGCATGCGTCCGCACAAAAAAACTCATCAAAATCAAGTAATCAAAGTCAAGTCATCATAGTCAAGTCATCATAGTCAAGTCATCATAGTCAAGTCATCAGAGGCCAGCCTTGTTTAATAGTGCTCCAAAATATTGCATAGCCTCCTGCATGGGATTGAATCGAAGATTAAGAAATGCACATCTAGTGCAGGCTCTCCATGGCTACGCGCTTCAAATTTCCTTTTGAGACGGGGCAACCGTTTTGATATCCTGCTTGCCGTGTATTTTTTGCAAGTCTGTCGTTTTGCTCTGAGCGCTATTCTTACTCGTCACTACAATTCTGCTGTTATCCTCGTGCACGCACTTCGCCTGTCACTCAATCGGGGGCGCAGGCGTTGCTGGGGGAGTGGTGTGCGTTGGTCAACGAGTGCCGGGCGGTGCCGGCAGAAGTCGGAAAGACAGGGCAATGCGCCCCCAAGCGCCAAACCGGGCAACGAGCACAGGACGAGGTCCAGGACAGCGGTCCCAAGTCTTTGCTGGATGATGTGGAACAAGACGCCTTCCTCCCTGGGTGAGAACTACGATCGACATATAGTCTACGGAGCCACGTCCTTGAAGTCGCCATGTCCACGGTATATATGCTACTCGTACTCACTGGAAAACCAAGCATAACCGCTTGCATTTCTTCGTTGCCCGCCTTGTCGTCTTTCCCATTGATGCTGCAACAGTACTGTGAGTCAAGCAGACTCTACGGTCGCTTTTGGTTGCCCGGTTTATGCGTTTTGACACGACGCATGCCATGCCCGCATACACAAACAGGAGCAACAAGGAATCTCTGGCAGTAACTGAAGCCAAGACAAGTCCGGGCGGGACAGCTGCGATCGACCGCAATGGACATCAGGATGCGCACCCTCGCGAGTCACTTGTAATTGAGGACTACTACAGCGTATCCGTAGAGACACCGGACGCTCAAATGCCACCGCCGTCGCTTCTTGCGGAGGCGCTGGACGCCGATTCTCTCAAAGGTCCCGATGACGTCGACGTTGTACCATCTGGCCAAGACTCGTCTTTTATTTCGGAAGGCGAGGGACCCGCTCAGTGGTTGTCAGCGCCGAGCGTGGGCCTGGTTCATGGACAAAATCTTGCTATGGAGTCGGCGGAGGATACTTCAGACTCCGAGGGTGAGTTGAGACAGCCGGAACAACTGAGGAAACAGCGCAGATAATACAATTTTCAAGTTCACGTTGGTGCCAGGACTTCTTTACCTTGTCCGAGCTGATCATTCAAGTTTTTGTCTCTTTAATGTGCTACGCTCAGATGGTGACAAGCAACCGTACTATTAATAATACTTTTATTCGCATCTATCGCAAAGAGAGGTGTCTTTAAATTTACACCTTTTTCACAGCTTTTTCACGGTGGCGTGAAGGACTTTCACATGCACTTCAACTACTCTGAACGCTGTTTTCGCACTTTGGCCATCCTTTTTTCGTGTTTATACTGTTGATACTGTCCATTCTCTAGGTGAAGAGGAAAAGGCTCACGGAGGCGCGGCTCTGAATGCAGGCCCAGCGCAGCCAAGCGTTACCCGACGAAGCAATTTCGGGTTCAGCCTGCCGGCTCCGATCGAGATTGAATTGGAGGATCGGCACGACGCTGAAACCGCAGGCACGAAGGAATCCGGGAAGATGGAGGAGTCTAAAGTTGCAGAGCCATCATCCCCATCGATGGTAAGGGACGATTCGAGATCAGACGGAGACGAGTCTACGGGCCAGGAAGAAGAGTGCTCCCCGCAAGAGGACAATCTGTCTCCACGACTAGGCGCGAGCGAGCTGAGGCATTCCACCCCAAGCGTATCGATAGCACCTGCTCAAGGCATCCAGCTGGGTGTAGATGCACCGCTTGAACCAGAGACGCTGGTTCGCCGAGACTCTCTGCCTTTTGACGAACGGGAGGGTGCTCCTGCAGTGGCCGGACGTGTCGCAGCTAGGGGACCTCCGCAGGCAGTACATGCTGGAATGTCGGCCAAATTCAACGCTCCCGCGAAGATCGAGCCTGCGCAAGGCGAGCAAGAGGCTCGTTGGCTAGGGTTGGACCGCGAGACCCCAAGTGATGGCAGCGGGGTGGTGGATGCTGGAACATCATCCCATCAGCGTGAGGAGTTTCGCGTGTATCCACACTACATTCCTATCCCGACTACCGCCGAGGCAACCTCTTTGCCCTTCTTGTCCGGTGATCCACTTGTAGCCCTGGGGCACGGCCCCGGGACTAACGCCGGCGGAGAGGACGGAGAAGCGGAGGCTGAGGACCTCGGACACAAATTGCAGTTTCAACTTGCGATTCACGATCTCTCCATCTGCTGGCGACTTTTCAAGGGACGAGATTGGACTGAAAAGCATGCAAGCGACGACAAACGGACCTCCCACCAGGGAAGCGGCGAGATTCGAAGTCATTCGAGAGTGGTGGCACGGGGCTCGTCCTCCCGTGCCTACGCTGAAGGCAAGACCGCCCGCCCCCACAGGAGGCGCGACGACGCCGACACGCACTCCGTCTCCACCGCCCAAGGCGGGCTCAAGCCCAGAAAAACAGAGCTCCTTGACGCTCTCTTGGAGAATTACCAAGATGAACAAGGAGGGCACGGCGAAGTTAAGGCAGGGCGTCGATCTTTACGCCAGCCCAAGGTTAAGCTCTTGAAAGAAGCTGGCTCAACTAGATCGATCAAGCGGACGGGGCGGGATACGTCGTGCATGCTTGAGATCGTCCTCGAGCATTCTAGCCTAAGGCTGGACAATTACCACCCTGGACCGCCGCCGAGCCTGCTATCCAACCTGCTGTTGACGGTGAAAAACCTCCACGCCTCTGACACGCTTACTAGCAGCCGCCCGCGCAAGACGTTGCAGCACTGGAGAGATGACGCCCGTCACCCGAGAGAGTTCCAGCAAAAGATGGTGACCGCCCGCATGACTGCGCGCAGTCCATCAGACCATTTTTGTCCGGAAGATGCTCCTCTTGGAGACGAAATCATGCTGAAGGTCCGATTGCTGCCGATACATCTCTCGTTTGGGCAGCACACAGTGGATTTCCTTCGCTCATTTTCATCGCAAGCTCAGCCAGCCGCCGACGTACGTACGAAACGGGGCAAGGGCGACGACGACAAACCCGCGGAAGCTAAGCCAGCAAGTCCGTTCTTCATATCGTGCTGCGATGTTGGCGCCTGCAAGGTAAGCATCACACCAGTCCCCTTGGAAGGTTACATACAATCAGCACAGGACGAGGCATTTGTTGGAAATCAAAGCTTCCGATGGGAGTTAATGTGACTCTACGCTTGCTCTTGGCGTGGTAAATATGTTAGTCCTCGGGTGACCTCCCAAAGTATTTAAGTACCATGTGAGAGGTGTTCGCAAGTAGCAAGGATCGTCTTGAAGAATCCTCCTTCCGATTCTTTTCAACTCTTGGGTCAAGGCTTGTGTGCACCATACAAGCGACCTCAGAGTCTAATGATGTCGGTGTCACTTGCTTGCGTTATTGACTACGCCTTGATCATTACCACAACAAAAACACTCGTTGTACGCTCGCCCCTTTGCTCATCCCAGGTGAAAATCGACTACCAACCACGAACGCTCAAGGTAGGAGCTCTGCAGCAGGGTGACTACTTGGAACTTCTCAACCTGTTCCCACTCGAAGGGGTACATCTTACGCTGCAGAAGCTCCTCCTTTCCGGCGTTTCAGGATGGGGCGGTGTGACGCAACTCCTCCTTCAGGTGATGACCTGACGCCAAGCCTACGACTCCGTGCGCCGCTTCAGTTCTAGCCGACTACCAGTACGCCGTTGCGGTTTGGTTGTATCAGATTGATACCAAATACCGGCATGTTTATGACGAAGCTGGTAGTTGTTTCCGAACTGTAGACATAGAACTCTTGTTTGGGCGACAGCGGTCAAAACGCGGGGTGTTATCGCCGTGGCGCGCCATCTCTGATTGTGTGTTTTCGTCTGAAATTAGAGGCGCGAAACAAGACAACGGCTTTGGGCCCTTGTGCATTTGGTCACCAGCGAATCAAAATCTTTCGTAAAAAGATCCACGAGCTCGTTGTGGACAGCTGTTACCTCTGTAATTGTTATGCTTGCACTCAGCTAGCCATAATCTGTACCAATGCGAATGTTTTGTTTGGACACGCAGCTTACATAAGCCGCTATTTTCCTTTTCCATCTCACTGCTTTGACAGTCGTGGGTGCAGGACATCACCTCCAACCAGCTGCACAAGTTTCTTGCTGGAACAACGGCTGTCCGCCCGCTGGTGAGTGCACATGTGTAGTGTGTAGTTATAGTCATGGCCAAAACCGTTGCTCTAATAACCTGTTAGGACTGCAAAGGGAAGAATGGCAATACTAACTGCCGATTGTTGCATCGGCCACACGAAGGAAGCAACGCGGGTTGCTAGGTTAGGGGATGGTGGTTTTCATGTCGGACTTCAATGCAAGAAGTTGCGCTACACGAACGTAGCATGAACTACCGTATGCTGCACCGCACTTCTCGTTTATTTTGTCGGTTATACATGGGTCCCACCAGGGTTAATATGATACTTATGGTATGCATTACACATTCCTGAACCTGGGTCGAGGTGTTTGTAGCATCCGTTCTTCTACATGGCCAGATCTATCAATACTCCACATGATGCCCATCAAGAATACCCTTTAGAAAAACGCGAGGCTATTCCAGAAGTGCAACGTACTTCAACCTTTTACTCGATTTGATGCCCCGCTCTGATCAGGTCACTGTCGGCAAGGGTGTGGCAGATCTTGTGCTGCTCCCTGTGGAGCAGTACCGACGAGACGGCCGAGTGCTGCGAGGCTTGCGGAAGGGTACGCAGTCCTTCCTTCGGGCCATCACCATCGAAACGCTTCACACCTCTCACCGCGTCGCGAGCTTCGTGGCTCGAACACTGGACGACGTAGTTGCCCAGCCTGGCAGCCACGCGTCGCTTCGAGGCTTGGAGTACTACGATGAGCAGCCCACGGGTGTCTTGGATAGCCTTGAGCATGCGTATGACGCGCTTGCCAAGGAGGTGCAGGTGCGGCAACAAATATTGATCTACTTCTGCGTCTTTCCGTAATGCGTCTTGTTTTCGCTGTCTCTTATCATGTAGGCAGTCAAAGCGGCTGCTTGTGGGTGGTTAAGGCAGGCTCGTGGTTGCGATGATCCGGTCTGTATCCAGCGGAGGTGTGGAAAGGTTTCGTGTTCAAGGCGTGTCCTCGACAAGGCATCCTCACCCTGAGCCATAATATGTCATGCTACGTACAGTATTTATTTGTGCACGGATTATCGCGAGTTTGTTGTGTTCGAGAATATCCTGTGTGAGCTGATAAGTTCCTCTGATGCATGACTTATAGCAGTGTCAAGCGCCTCTTTTTAACAAGCCCCAGGCTAGAACGGGGGCGAATATCTAGATCGACGAGGCGTGTCAACTTTGAAGCCGCTAGCAAGTCCGTTTCGTAAACAAAAAGCAAACGGGGAGGTAGCCTCACTTGTCTCTTCCACAAAGTGCCCCGTCGCGATGTATAGAGTCGGATGGCGTTTTTGAGTCCGACGGTGGGACTGACTGACATGCACAGACCCAAACGCTGAAACAGAAGATCACGTTTGATCCAATCGAGTTCAGACCTTGCAATAAATGTTGTCACTGAAACAAACACGTTTGCGTTAATCAAGGCCAACCCCACCCGCTCTTTTTGCGTTTTTTGCTCGAACAGGTGGCAGCCCAAACCATTATCGCCATTCCGTACGAGGAGCAGGAGGAGGTTATCGGCCCACACGGGCGGTCGTACGTGCGTTCAGTAGCGCGAGCGCTCCCAGTTGCGGTACTGCGACCTGTAGTTGGCGCAAGCGAGGCGTTATCGTGTACGTTACTTGGCTTCCGGAATTACATGTCGCCAGTGATTCGCAGAGAGGAGGAGGGGAAGTGGAAGTGATGCAAATAGCACCCGATATATCTGGTAATGCTCATCAGAAGTTGATGGAAGTTATTTTGTACTCTTTCGGCAAGCACAAGTGATTGATTTCTGCCTGATCACGACTTTCCTCTTGTGATCTCGGCCACCATAGCCATGAATGTGCGCTTCATTTTTGCTGTTTACCTCACGGGGCAACCTGTACATAGCAGGATGTGAGCTGCTTCAGCTTTTTTGCGTTATACCGCGTGCATAGCTGGAAACGTTTTATACATCCAAGTACTGTGCACTGTGCACAGCATGACATGACGTTCTAAAGGCGTTATTATAGCTTTTGGCTCAACTATTGTATGCACGCGGTGGTTTGTTTATTTTTTAGAGTATTGCAAACCACATCCGGAAAACAGCATTCCACACCCTGCGTAGGCCTGTTGCCTACGTAGCGAACCGATTTAATTGCGGTAGTAGGTGTATCGTTGTTGTTGATCTCACATTCATTATCATTAGCTTGTCATACATAGTCTAGCCCGTGGTCGCGAAAAGGTACAAGGAGTCTATAGGTAGGCAGGAAAACCAAATCAAACGCACTCAGTCGGGGATCAGGATGACTGCCAGTTAGTTGCACTACGTACGATTGTACAAACACAAAAAAAAAGAGACACATGTCACATGCGACGAACCAAAGATACATGATACCAGGTATGTCACTGTACTACGAGCGCTCGATATTCTAAATCCCTTTAGGGGTTAGTTTCTCTTTTGGCTGTTCCTCAGACTGCAATATTTTTTTCTTGACAGTGGTGTTTTGACCGCGGTGTTTTGAAAGCAGTTTTTTTAAGGTGTTTAGAAAGCAGTGTTTTAACCGACGCTGATAACTCACGGCTCAAGAAAGCCACAGCCAGCCACAGCCACGCTTTCTCGGCGGTGGCTTCACACATGTCACCTGCCGCCGCCCAGGAAATCTCGTGGTTCTGCTCGGCAAGCTTGGCGAGGAATCCGGGCCCACTTCTGCACAAAAGAATCAAGCCTCTATTTTCAAGACAGAATACTGAATACAAGGGGGGCTTCGCCGCGGCGGGCTGATGCCGGCCTGCGGCTCCGCGCATGCCCGTAAAGTAGGTAAAAGCAGAGACGGACCGTAAAAGCATAAAAGCGACAGAGTACTTACTGCCAAGGGGTGTGCGGTGTGGTTATAAATAAATTCATAGTGTTGAAATTATATACGAGGTTGTGAACCGAGTGTGGAAGAGGTTTGTGTATACTTTTTGTGAAAATCAATTGAAGGGGGAAATCAATGGAACGGTCGTGAGGACGAGAAGTCCATGATGTGATCTTATCATATGCCAACATGTGTCCTCAGTAATTTCTACAACAAATTTCACCTTAATCGGGAACGAAACGTTTTGGAACTGTCATGGGATTCTACGGTCAAAAAGTCCGAAGCAAATCAAAAAGTAAAGTTTGGTACATGTCGAGTATTCACGGATATTTCGGCGAGATCGAGTCGGATTGCAAAAATGTTAAGACCTGCATGTACACCGCTAACCAGGGTCAGTGCGTCCAATGTTTTAAGTCCTAAATCGTTGTGGCGCATACGAAACGACTCCAAGATGCATTCTCCGCTTTATGGTTGGCCCAGCTCGAACTTGTAGCGTCTCCTTGTTGTACCCTACTGGAGCATTCGAGGTTAGTTCGTTCTCCCGAGTCCATCTGGAAGAATACCGAGGCGGGTTTCTCACCATAGCACTGGGCGATGAACCCCGTAAGAGCTGGCGTGCAAAAGCGGCCACCTGCTTGAGAACGGGCTTCCGTAGGACCGAGTTAACTACATTTCTTCTGCACGAAATACTCATGTATATGTATCCGGATCGGTTAGTAGTGTTCCTGTTAGCCAATTTGAATATCAGGGTGTCAGTCAACGCCCACACACCTTCGTTCTTCGGCTACTACTGCCCAAAGTTTTGAAGGGACGGTTTTCGTCGGGGTCCAGGTGGTACCTTAAATAATTGTGTTTGGTTTTAAAGAATAAACCACTGAGCTACTCAGTCAGCGCTGACTGAGTGGCTCAGTGGTTTATTCTTTAGCTGACTGAGTGGCTCAGTGGTATATTTTTTATAACAGAACAACTGAAATACCTTTGGGCTCAATTCGCCGTCCCACTGGTAACATCCTCCGGGGTTGATCAAGCCCCTAAGTTTCCTAATAGTCAGGAGTCTCAAAGGCTTACCCGCTGGCGGACAGTAGCTGGTTAGACGGGTCGGTTGCCGACAGAGCAGAGTAGTATCGATATATTAGCCGCGCTCCTCGAGCGCCTACGTAGCCATCATCCAAATATAGAAGACAAGAAGAACAAGTAGAAATGAAGAAAGAAGAAAGCAAATGGAAAAAAAAAGTGAAAGTCGCCGGGAAAACCATCCGGGGGAAAAGCCGCCGAACCCGGGGATATTCCGCTATGAATCTCCAACAACAGTAGAGCCAACTCGGAACTCCGTATTATCTTCAACCATTGTCATATCCGTACCACGCACCAAAGCACACAATCAACAACCTCCCTTCTTTGTAATTGGTACGACATGACACCATATTATCCTTTCCTCAGGGTAAAATGAGTCAATGAAAAATACAATCAATCAATATCCTCCCTGCACTGTTGTGACAGAAAGGAAGATTGCAGTACCATAGTCCCTGAAATTCACTCCAAAAACCAACAATCACAATCCAGGAACAGCATCCAGAATCAATCTCCAAAACCTAAGATTCAAAATTGAAAGTCCAAAATCCAAAATCCGAAACCCAAAATTCGAAAACTCCAACATCAAATCAGTAATCAGCACTCAGTTGCCTTAACTAAAGGAGTTGAATCTCAGTAATCAAACGGACATCAACTGGTGCAATAGGTTTGAAACGAGTGTACGTACTAGCACGGTAGTCTCAAAACTCACCGTAGAATCAGGCAACTGCCTCCCGGCTGGGTACACACCAAAAACCCATCGCAAATTTAAACGATTAAATCCAAAATATAATAACGTCAAACTAGACAATGAAATGCAGAAAAACCTCATTTCAAAAGGCCAAAATCAGTTATCTTCCTCCCCAAATTTCCATCCATAAATATTCATTCAGTACTTAAGTGCAGAAGAATATAATTTTCGCCATTAAAAATCTTCCGACCAAAAGACCTGTTTCCAGTTCATGATACTCCAAATTCGAGATCATCCAGAACCAAACCGTGTTTTTAGGCCTCCTGAGTCATCACCTCGTCTCACGTTTCGAGTCTATCAGCCACAAATGTGAAACATCGAGAAAGCATGCCGTCCCCAGCTTGGAAATATTTCTCGCCATCATCAGCGGAAAAATCATCTCGTAAATCACGCTTGTAAAATCACGCGTCTTTGTTATCGCGGGTTTATACTGACAGAGTATTGTTCAACTAACAAGGATGAAAATGGCATGTAGCATTCCATCAAATGCATGATTTCTGTCCAACCAGTCCCGTTCTGGTCTTGTCTATACCGGGATCTCAAAACGCGTTGGGTTTGCAAGACTCTTTGTTTAGAACATAAACATGCGCTTCTTCAACTATGGACATGCATTCTTACTGTTTCTCCAAACCCCCCATTGACCTGCGGACCTGGTCTTGTTTTCACTGATCAGCTCCTGGGATTGCTCCTTCGGGTATTTATAGTTATAAGACAGGCTGAACACGTATTGGTGACCTGCAGACGTGGTCTTGGGAATTTCCCATCGTTCTTTACGGAGAAAGTAACTTTTCATGAGTCACATTTGTGGAAATTCACGCCGTCCTCAGCGGAAAAAGCAGTATAGCATTTCGTAATCCACATTTGTGAAATCGCGCGTCGACCTCGTCGCGGATATACTCAGAACTTCCTCACGGTGGTGGAATCTCTCACCGTCGTCAGCGGAGGTGTGCACCGAAACCAAGATGAAAATTCTCCCGTCAAAGTACCAGCATACAAACTCCTAGAAAAATGTCTACCAGTGTACCACCTCTGCTCGCAAAGATCGTTGGTCGACGCAAGGCTGCTAAGGTTTCCGCAGGATAGATCATTCATAATACCTACCTACCATTCCTACTCACCGCAAAAACACCATTCATACCTCTTACTCCCCCTACTCACCGCAAATCCTCCCCATAAGGCTATCATATTCAAGAGTTAACTCGGCGCCTATCTGACGTCGGGATGACACAAATCCAAACCGCGTTTTTGTTTCAGAGTACCAACTAATCAGAGGGCAAACCCCTCGCTACATGATACGAGGTTATTAAGTCGAGGATCAAGTTATTCCGGATATTCCTTCCCGGAAAAGCGACACCTTGTACCACAGTGCTTCAGTAGTTTCAATCCATGCTGCTACTTGTTAAGATACCGTGATAAAGAAGTAACGACCCTCTGAACAGTTTGGTAACAACTTGATTTCACGTATATACAATGCGGTGTCTGGTAAACTCGCATATCAATTGCTGGGATATTAGTCATGTCGTCTGCACTCAGCATTACTCGTGTAATACGTACATAATCGTTTGAGTACCTTTGTATTATAAGGAAACCTTCAATCAATTGCTCGTATACTACGTACACAAAACATTGAGCACCTCTGGAAAACAAGAATATCCTAACCTCCCCCCGTGATCCATGGATTTTATACGCATTAACCACGTACAGCAACCACTATTAACGGGGGGGTGTACTCATTTCATGCATAGCCGTAGTCTTAAGACCATAGACCCTCGCATCCCTACAATGCCGGGACGGA
>JAYJMJ010000236.1:3237144-3262027 GCA_036873875.1 Laminaria ephemera
ACAGCTGTGAGATCGAGGATTTCGTCGAAACTCATCTTTGCAAGCTGTGTGTGATACTCCGATCGCGCGTGTTACAGCATGTGTATGTCCTCATGAAGGATTATAGGTCGGTGACTCCCCTTAGTACTAGTTAGCACTAGGGTCAACAGGGTGATACGAAGACATTCGATCTGTAATCAACCTGTGCACGGAAACTATAAACCTCTTCGACGGACATATTGCATCATACCAGGCTATCACATGGGCTATGACGGCTGATGACGGTAATAAATACCCTGGTAGTTTGTTACCGTCAGGACCAAGTACACGGCCGCTACGGTACTACAGTGTGCCAAATGTTCAGTATCTGTATCAGAAGTCTAGACTAGATCAGTAGGTACGACAATATAGCAGTACTACTGCTGTGCTCGTAGCACTATACAGTAGACACAACTGCTGTAGTAGTCGTAGCTGCAACAGAGTATTATGATACCAGTATGTATAAGCAATTCGCTGGTCTAGAGCTATGACACGAGTATGGCTATGCTGTAGTCTATAGTCTGTATGTACCATACCCGGTATTCGTTCCTTACCTGGTACGTGGTACCAGGTAGGCCGTAAATCGTGTATGGTATGGTATACTGGGTGTTAGGCGCACTGCCAGTATACTGGGTTGGGTTGGCGGTGTTAGCAGGCAGAGCTGCTTCGATATGTAGCGTTCTAACTACAGCAATACCAGGTTGTACGGTATGGTATTCATACATATCAGGTACGTCGTACTTGGGACAGCACTACTACCACAAGCTCCAGATCTCCGGCATGTGTGTGCTCTTGATATGGATTCGTTATTTCTACCCACGTGGACATCCAGCACGCGCAGTGTATTCGCCGATTCTTCATGGTGGAGAGATACAACCTGTGGTCGCAATTTACGAGACAGAGACAATACACGCAAATATCGGCGATTAGCCACTGCATTGCCAAGTGATGTCCCAAGATCGTTACACAACGGTTCGTAATTTGACCAGAAGCATCGCCCCGGTGGTCAAGTGGTTAACCTCGAATACCACTTAGGTTGGAGTCAGGGGTTCGAATCTCGGTATGGAGATTTTTATTTCTAGAGACACCAACTGCCGAGAGCGCTTTATAGCGTGGGTAAGCCCAAGTCGACGCAAGTCGACGAGGGAAGAAAGTGCTGAATTCTTCTCGCGATGAAAATTGAGGCGTGTACCGTAGTGGGAAAGGGGGAGAAGAGCCTGCTTAGTGACCCCGGATCTGAGTTACGTCTAGGGAGGGAGAAAGAGAAAGAAAAAATGCCAAGAAAATAAATGGGATGAGCAAAAAAAAAACAATGATACTGGGCGGCTTCTCCTCGAGGCGTGAACCACTGTAACAATCAACGAGCGTGTAAATCAAGGCACAGCTCCGCCGCAAAGGTCATGAAGATACCTCCATGGCTGTACGTACAAGCCCATATCACACCCAATGGCATCATTCCGACAGTCCACTCTCTCCTTGCTTTGCAAAATTAGTACTTCGTAGCTCTTTAGTGGAAAGCGCTCGTAGTTCGAAACAGCTTGGACTTTTTGACCTTGTTGCTTGCATTATTGATAGCTCTTCAGCTGAAAGCGCCAGTTCCAAACATGTTCTGACGGAACTGGAGCATTAACTCCGTGCAAGAAACAGCGAAACAGCAGAACATTTGTACCGTGACGACTGATGGCACACTTCAGTAGACTGTACCAGGTATTCAGCATACCGCACACAGCCCTGTGGTAAAGTATACATGTCATCCAATACAAAAGATGTTCCGCAACATACATATTAAGTGGGTCTTGGTTGGCCTCGAGA
The DNA here is from genome assembly GCA_036873875.1 of Laminaria ephemera. Lineage (NCBI taxonomy): Eukaryota > Phaeophyceae > Laminariales > Laminariaceae > Laminaria > Laminaria ephemera. The sequence goes on from JAYJMJ010000236.1 coordinate 3,238,975, forward strand.
GCGGGATTATTTTCTACTGGAAAAAAATCCCACAAAATTCCATGTGGTTTGTCCCCAAAAACGTGGGTGCAAAACCTAAAGTGGTTGAATCGCACAAAAAAACGTCCAGGAAAATGTGAGTGGGATGTCTGGCGCTTCCTTAGCCCCTCACACGTTCTCTTTTGGTTCCGGGGTGGACCTGCTATCCGCCTTATGAACACCTTCAGACAACAAGCCTTCATGAGAAGCCCCTAGCGACTTTTGGTCATCAGGCTTGGTGTTATACATGTAAGTCGCGCCCATTACCTAGAAATGCATACAAGGCGGCGGGGGAGGCGGGAATCACAGATTAGACAAAAAATACTGTAGCTCTCGCTAGGAACTCGCGCTGGTGGATATTTGTAACTGTCGTCAATCTGTGCATTGGTGGGAAGCAGGAAGGTCCCAACCCAACACACCCTAACCCAGCCCCAACACAACCCAACCCGACCCCAACAAAATTGTGTTTGCTGTCATTGGGCGTTGGTGTGTGTGTGCATCCCAAAATGTTTTTTTTTTGGGGGGGGGGAGATCCGGTCGTCGGGTGGGACACGAAAAATCGGGCAAGCGAGACTGGAAATGAGCCCTATTTCTTGGCGCCGTTGTAAATTAGAAACTCTTTTCGCTCGTACTAGACGAGTCCGTTCAAATGACGACAACACGACGGACTGGAGGATCCTCGCGATCGAATATTGGTTGATTGATAAACGAGTTGATACCTAATCAGTTCGTCACAACGCAAAATTTCTACACAAACAAATGCGCCAATGAATGTTCGCGTCAGGTAGCCAAAGCGTTGACGTTTCCGAAACAATTGTGTAACCTGCAGTATTGGTAGAAACAAGCGGCGGCAATGAGGAGATACTGTACTTGGAGGTCTAACGATATTCTCACATTGGCTCATTTCCCTGAAATCTAGTTCGTGGTCACAAAAAAGGCCTACATGGGCAGCAGTGTATTATAGGCCAACGCCACCACGGCAATAACGCTCAAAAAATAGCAGCAGGATTGGTGTGCAAGGTACTAAACTGTGCGTCACGCGGGCTCTCACCAGCAGTGTCCCCACGACGAAACCCTGGGACAAAGACATGCCGAGAAAAGCGATTGACAAGACACAGGAGAGGACGATGGAGATGCTTGTGGCGAAACATTTCACCTGAGAGGGGGGATACAACGCGTCACCAACAAGGAGTTCGGGCATGTGGTATTCTCTGGTCTCAAGCGCGCAGCAACATACGTTCGGACAATTGATTTCGCAATTCCTGTGCCAACATCTTCGGAAACACATGGTACCTTACCAATGAGCAACGAAGTGCACGCGTGCTTCCTATATGTCTCTTACCAATGAGCGATGAAGTGCATGCGTGCTTTCTATATACATACGTCGTATGCATACGTCCTACATCGTATGCATGTTTCCTATCAGTATTATACATCGTAAACACCCAACACGCGGAAGAAGCAGTATTTAGACCTTGACGCTCAATTACTATTAACGCCATTACACTTGGATTACAAATTATCGCCGGGTCAAACCTGCAAAATCCCCAAGATCGACTGCGTCACTATGCGATAATACTAGCAAAAATAAGGACCACACGTTCCAGAGCATTATAGTCTAACCACGAGGACTAACTGAGAGTGCAACCTTCCGTTATCCGGTTGGTTGGAGCCGTCACCCGTTGTGCTTTGAGAGATGTTGGGTCTGTGTTGCGGACATACTTGCAGCCGCGTGCATTGCTGCACAAAAGGAAAGCAACATCTCTTCCAAGTAATACGCGAAGTGGAGTACTGGGCACGCTTTAACTTTCACGGAGGCGTACCGCGCACAGCAGTCTCCGCTGAGCAGCTATCTTGAGCGTTTTGAGGAACTAACCCAGTCTACGTAGGTTGAATTAGTCCGCGTCGTGTGATCATTAGAACAAAAAACAGAATTTGTTTATGGGTCTTCTTCCGTCGCCGTTTTGCGCGAGAGCGTGAGTTAGCAACAATCGGTGAAAATCGACGAGCACTGGGAACGCTGAACTCTCTGCGCAATAAAAATGAAGGCACGTACCGGGGGGAGAAGGGACGATACTTGTGACCACGGCTTGTCCAGAAGGTGGAAAGTAACAGCAAGATCCCAAAAAAACAAGAAACAAGGCGACGTTGAATCTCACCACATTATCCGCATACTTGACGACCATGGCCACCGCAAGCCCCCCCAGTGAGTGCAGGGATATGCACAGCCACACCATGGAGCTGTAGCCCGAGAAGAACCCGCGATTTGAAACCTTAGCGCCGTCCTTCAAGATGACTGCCACCAAGCCCAAAAGCAGACTGAACGACCCGAGTTGTATGTTTCGAATCCACAAGGATGCAGAGGAATTACCCTGCAAGTAGGCAAACAGAACGAGCGAGTCCGGGGGCAAAGCATGTGGGGATTGCAGCGGTAAATTTTACAGCGGTATCAGCATAAAGGTGTGTCCTATCTACTGTAGTACAAGAGGACCTCGTTTTCCTGTATATTGTAGAACGAGGGACCCCGTTTTGTCGACGGCTACTGCAGTGCTGTGTGCAACATAACACTGCACCTGAACGTGCGTCAGGAAATATTTCATGCAGCTCTCGATTCAAAGGGCATCGGCATGCAGCCCGCAGGATTAAATTCGCTTAACTTCCGCCGCATCGATCGCCATCGTCTACGAGTTATACTACCAGATACATACTACCCGCTATACAATATATACTACCCGGAAATATGCCCTCCTCATACCTTGAGCATCAGCTCGAAGAAGACCCCACCTAGGCCAGAACAGAAGCAGAGCGATACAGCGCTGACAAGGCCGATGAGGCTGTTCGAGGTGTCCTGTGAAGCACGCACAGAGAGGCACGCACAGCATCATCAGCCTGGATTTTTCGCATGGTCATCACATCAAAAACCCATTCCAAACCTATTCCACGAAAAATAACAAAAAAAAACTGGGTTTTGAGCGGACTACGTTCCGGGGTCGTCGGAGGGTATGAGACCTGGTCCTCCTGCGCAAGCAGGTTAATCGCCGTGAGCTACAACGACGTTGGGTTGGGGGGCGCTGAGTAAGCGCTAGGACAGAGGTAGGCCGACCAGGACACAAGAAGACAAGTGCGGCAGTGCGTGACGGAGTCGTCAAACACTGCACGACAGGAAGGCTCGGAGGACTTTCGGGGACATGGGATAGCCGGGTTTCATGGAGTGTCGACAGACAACTCCTCCCGGGACAGGTGGCTGGTGTGTGTGTGTGTTATTCACATTAAACTGGTATTTGCACCCATCTACATCCAGCACAACCAGTGTCCGTGCCGATGCCTCTTCCTGGAGAAAGAGCTCTGTGGTCACAAACTACAAGACAGAGATACACATTGCACATACAGCAAGGTGCTTTGGCCATGCAATGCCAAACGCAATGAATACGAGGGCGGGACATATGCAAGCCAGCACACCACTCTACTTGCACGGAAGAAAAGACAAAAAACAAGAAGGAAAAAAATGGAAAGAAAGAGGGAGAAATGAGCGCAAGGGGAGGGGGGGATAGGTACCCAGGAAGAAAAAACATTGAGTGAAACAAGACGGCACGACAAAAATGAAACTAAGCAAAACAGACAGCCAGCAACAAGCAACAAAGCATATTACACCACCTAACCAGTGTCGGGGGCAGCAACCATACTGGGTTCCGAATGCACCTACTGTACGAGTAGGAGCGTTGCCGCATGGTCTGTCACCTGCTTACTGTTTCTGGCGACAGTGGTGCCCATCATCTCCCCCGTAGCGAATACAAAAAACCAACCTAAAAAGTAAACCAAGCAAACACAGCAACAACGCAGACGACACCACCCAGCCGGCGTCGGGGCAGCACCCAAACTGGGTTCCGAATGCAACTACTAAAGGGTTAGGAGCATTGCTGCCTGGTCTGTCCTCTACTTGCTGTACCTAACGACGGCGGCGTCCATACCGACATCATCGCCTCCATAACCCCCAAGGGTATCCAAAGGAAACAGAAAGGGCGAAGAAAAATGTGGCTGATCGAGTTACCTGACAACTTCCCTGAGGACTCGTATGGTTAGTCCTGACGACAGGAACTTCCTATGTATAAGCGGGCAGATCGGCCCCAAGTGACCTAGTATCCATAGTTTGGTCAGTGGGAACTCTGCTAATACTGTAGACTGTAGACTAACGGAAGCGGAGAGCAATGCACCAGCAATGAACTACAGTAACGGATTGCAGTGATTGCGGCGCATGTGGTGGACACCCCCATTACACACAGCAGCATGCTAATCCACGACGTCGCTGGCATTTGCGGTTGGACAGTACAACACTTGCGTCACTAAGTGCCCCCTTTGCTAGGGAGGGCTGTGCGTTGGCTGACTATAAGTCGCCGACTAGTTATTAGTTGGCTAGGTATTACAGTTAGTAGCGTGCGGTAATTTGCGGCGTTCTGCGTCTTTGCATCTAACTGGCGTGTTCGTGGCTTGACATGTGATGTATATTAAAAAAAAATCCCTCCTAAGTCAGTGACTTGGTTATTACTCTGCCACCCAACCAATAACCAGCCGTGAAGTCCAGCCAACTCACAACCGTACCCTTTGCCCTTCACGTTACCTTTTCGCCTGAATCCGAGCCAGATAATTGGACTAACGCCACCCCAAGAGTGAGGGCTCCCAGCGACGCCCATTGCCTACTGAGCAGTGATTTCCCAAGAATAACGACGGACAACAAGGCCGTGATGAGAATCTTGCTTTGGCAGATAATCTGGTAGGTAGGCCCATCCAAGTGCGAAGTTGCCATGTATGCGAGATTATTCTGGAACGCACGGAATGACGAGGCACGCACGTGAAAGGAGAAGGAGAAGCTCAGAGGTGATCTGGGATTGACTGAAAAAACCGTACTTTACGACGGCGGCTGTCGCATGCTTCTTTCATAAAATCAAGCACGCAGGCTGCAGAGCGGCTACTGGTACAGCTCAGACCTCGTGACTTTGCTCACGCGCGAGGTGAACTCGAATACAACGAGAAACTGCTGCTCTCCTCGTATTCACATATTGCTTCGTACATCTACAAGGTTTCTGCGTCTAACGACGCAACGCTTAGTGACATCGATCCCAAAACCAATGGCCCAAAGATTGAACTGGTCTAAATGTAATGTTGACATTAGGCTCGCTTCGCTCACCAGTCGCCTTGCTGACTAAATAGGTAAATTCGTAGGCATACAAATAAATACTTGGAACAGGAAAGTGGAATTGCTTTGCATCTACGCTACATTGCCGGAGGGCAAAAATGATGTATGGATGATGTGAAAGTGAGAAAACGAGTACATGACCGACCACAAATAAATGAAATCGCGCGCCTGCTGAGAGCAGAGTAGAGGCACGGCCTACCACATTGCGTGCCCACAATACTTACTGCCTGGTACACGATACCTACTGCACGCTTTAATAATGAATGTTTGTTCTTCCAGGGTACCTCTTCCCTCCTCCCTGCGTTCCTTTCTCCCTCTTTCCATTTTTTTTTTACTTTTTGCTTTTTCTTCTATCTTCTTTTCTTTCTTCCTTGAGTCTGGTGTGCTGGCTTGCATATGTTCCGCCCTCGTATTCATTGCGGTTGGCATTGCATGGCCAAATCACTTTGCTGTATTTGCAGTATGTATTTCTGTCTTGTAGTTTGTGACCACAGAGCTCGTCTCTCTAGGAAGCATCTCCACGGACACTGGTTGTGCTGCATGTTGATGGGGGGAAATATCAGTTTAATGTGAAGAACACACACTCACAATGAACAGATAAAGGAAGAAAGATCAGTCCAAAACTGTTGGCTTTGAGCTTACGTTGATCGGGGGGGGGTGTTGACATCAGCCGGAGGAATTATTTTATCTAGAAAACAGTATGAACACAGTATGAACCGATGGTGAAATAAATGGCGGGAAAAACTAGCAATGAAACGATTTCAGTAGCGCTTGGAATTATTTTTATCTAGAACACAGTATAAACCGATCATGGGAGGGCGGGAAAAAATAGCAATGAAACGGGCAATGAAACAGTTACGACCCGAAGATAACTGGTAAAAGTTGTACAGCAGTACGCCGCACCAGTACATTAAGCAAAAACGTCGAAATGCCGAATTGTCGAAACGGCTGCGATCATCCACCACGAGGTTACCGAGGCGCTGCTGGAGAAATGGGAGGGTTTCAGAATTTCCGTCCATCCCTTTGTCTACTATTAATATATCAATAATAGGCGCGAATATATTTTTCTTCTTTCTTTGTTTTCTCTCCTTTATCTCCTGCAAGCTTATATAGACATATCGCAACTGCTGGGTTGGGCTATAGCCAAAAACACATACAGATCTACAGACCACAGACTACCGATAATAGACGCCGCACCTGAAGAGTGTAGAGAAGGGCGAGCACCCCCATCTTGAGATATTGTCCAGGCTGGCCGATGGTGTTCGCGTGGACGCTCTTGGCGAGAGCACCAACCGACCCCTCGATCTAAGCACCATGACATCAATGCAGACGAATGGGGAGTTGAGTCTTGAAGCATTTATGTTGCTCGCCAGTTCATGAGGTGTACCGGTATCCTATTCTAGACCGCTGGCCGACAAGAAACACCGTGCAAGCTATATATGGCCTTCATAATAAGATATTACATAATATGTACCTGGTACCTGGGATAAGAGAATGTGTAGATAATAGACGTAGCGCCTACCGGTATAGGTCTACAGGCTTGGCCCTGTACCCACTCTGCTGCGTTGAAACCGTATGTATGCATCGATGTGATTTGTTTATTATCGGTATCGTATCGAACGCGAGTCCGATACTGTGTGTGTTCTTCACATTATTCCATCCATCTGCATCCAGCACAACGAGTATTCGTGCCGATGCCTCCTCCTAGAGAGACGAGCTCTGCGGTTACAAACTACAAGACAGAGATACACACTACACATTGCAAATACAGCAAGGTGATTTGGCCATGCAATTTCTACTGCGACGGGAGCTCTCGCTCCGAGCGATACTTCCCTCGGTACAACGCGCGCCCCGGGATCTGCCCCGCCGCGCCACGTTGACTTTTCGCGAGGCCGTCGCCGCCGACCCGCTCCTACACACCCCGCCCCCCCGGTTCCGACCATACGGTGACGGTTGGTCTGAGGTGCGGGAAGGCCGGCGCCGGAACCCCGAGCCTCTCTTTTGCGCTCGACTCGGCGTTCCCTCGCATGAACGGCGGGCGTTCTGGCCTGTTCCCTATCGCAGAGAATTCGGCGGGCTTAGCTACCCCGTTCGCGTTCTCAGGCATGTCTGCAGGGCAGGAACCCCCTCGGGCGGGCACCCACGCGCCGCTCCCCCGAGACCCGTCTTTAAATTCGTCTGGAGTGTCTGCAGGCTCTCCTTCGTCTTTGCGTGCCCACATGCACCCCCTTCGGGCTTCCACAGCGTCAATGGCACAGGCGCTCCCGACACTGGCGTCGAACCCGTGGTGACTCCATAGCCTTCGGTCAACGTAACCGGATTGCTCCCCCGCCGTCGCGCGGATGATTCGTATATCTCGTCAAGCGGCAGCTCCGAGCCCACCGCACGCGTTGGATTTCGGTCGATGAGCGCAGAGAGAGCCCCTTCTGGCGATTTTCCGCCTACGTGCGATGACGCCGCCAAGCCGGTGACCGTAGGTCCGGCCCCGCTTCTTGCGTCGGAGACCCAGTGCCTCCAAAGGGCTGCACTGCGCTCTCCAACCATGACCACCGACGGCTCGGCCTCCTCGGTATTTGATCCTACACACGAATATTCCTCGGAAAACATCGTATTGTTCTGGCAGCCCCCTTCCATTTTTTCGCAATGGGCACCGTCGACGTTTGTCGTCGACGACATTTCGTCTTCCTGGGCAGAGCAGTATATGATGGCGGAAAAGGCGCGTCTCTTCCACGATCACCATGCGTTGGGACGCATTATGTGTTCGTCGGATCCCCAGTCACACAAACGTATCGGCTGCAGCGTTCGTGGTTTCGACCACACAATTTGGGAGCGTGAACGAGAAAACACCGTTCTCGCAAGGGCTTTCGCCAAATTTACGAAAAACCCGGCGATGAAACGCCATCTTTTGGACACTGGCAATAAGCTTTTAGCCGAAGCCAGCCCTTTTGACCCTGTGTGGGCATTGGCCTCCGGGCGGACGACCCCGACGCTCGTGACCCCCGCCTATGGCGAGGAAAGAACTTGCTCGGGCAGGCTCTTTCTACCGTCCGCCATCTAATTCGCCACATTAAGGACGGGTTGGCCCACCCCTCCTCTTGTCCTCGATTCTGCACTCCGATGTCGGCCGAGGAAATTCACGACATCAACCCCGCGCCACGGCCGCGCCTTCGGGCTTCGGCACGCGCTTACCCCGGTCGTCCTTCGGAGTTTTCGACCTATTTTACTGACGCGCCAGTAGACCACAGCCCCGAAGTGCTGGCTGTCGCCCCTTGCGCAGTCCCCGCCCTCGCGGATGCGCCCTCGCTCCCCGAGCACGGCCCAGGCCTCGTCGGAGGCACGATTACACTCGATGATGCCTCCACCACCAAAATCGCCGTCCACAGTGGGACCACCGTTTCCACGGCTTTTGGTTGTGTCGCGCTCTTGGACACTGGCTGCCGTCAGATATTTCATCCGCCGAGACGTCTTAGAGCAGATGCTTTCGGCTGGTGCGGCCACCGTCCATTGCGAGCAGGACTCCGCTCCTTGTTCCTGGGGGGGATTTGGCAAATCTGCTCCCCTGCGAACTTCGACGAGCGCCCATTTGAGCGTCCAATTCTTCAGGGTTGGTCAGCCAACGAGCTCCCTGGCCGTGTGGGCCTGCGTAGTTCCGCCCTCGGTGATGCAATACGCGGTGCTTCTGGGACGCGATAGCTGGATGCGTTTTAACACGCGCTCATACCGCTCCCTCCCTCCTCGTCCGTCTGACCAGCGGATTTTCGGGGAGCTGACGTTATCACACCATATGCCCCCACGGGCGCATCGGCTTTCGTGCCCGACCCCCTCGCCTCTGGCGGTGGTTTTCACCTCCGTTACGATGGAGCCGATAGCGTTACTTTGTCAGACGAGCCTCAGCTGCTCGCGGTTATCTTGGTCCGCAGTAACGGCTCACCAGCTCTTACAGGACACTGTCTCGTCGAAATGCTGCCCCAGCCGGACCTTCTTTTTGCCGAAGAACCATTTGTCGCCCCAGGTGGCAGGTCCTTCCCATGGTTGGCGCTGCCGACCTTGAGCTCGGCGACCTTCTGGGATTCGCCCACGCCCCTTTGATGCGCGCACCCATTGGCCGTTTTCAGCGTACGGACATAGCCCCTGCCCCCTCCCCGTCCACGGACGTGCCTGAGGTTGCGGCCGTTTCGGAACCTTCCCTCCCAGCAGCTGCAGCCACGGCCTCGCCCTCGCCTGCGCTGCTCGAGCGTTTGACTCCTGAACAATGTGCTTCGTTCCTGCGCGTCTGGGACCGCCTGCTGTCGCATTTACGCGACATAGTCTTTGATTTTCATGGCCCTGAGTGGATCCCTGTGGTCATCGAAGAGCTTGGCGACGTCCTCTGTGAATTCCCGGACGATTTTTCCAAATCCAAGACGGATTGTAGCTCCTGCTCTCTGATGCCTTTCGAGATTTCGGTTCCGGAGGGCAGCGCGCCTGTTACCTCCCGGTCCCATCGCATCAATCCAATTTTGGCCAAAGAGGTGGACGCCATTCTGAATCAGTATCTCGCTGCCGGGCTGATACAACACTCGACTTCGCCGTACTCGAGACCTCTGGTGGTCATCCCACAGAAGTCTGGCGGTGTTCGGGTTACTGTAAACTACAAGAAGCTCAACGACATCAGCAAAGTCAGCCAGCTGCCCATCCCGCGCGTTGATCAGGTTCTGGACTCTTTGGGCAAAGGGCGCGTCTTCTCCCTCTTCGACCTCGTGTTGTCGTTCCACTAGATCACTGCGCACAAGGACACGGTTCCACTCACGGCATTTTGCACCCCAACGGGTCTTTACGAGCGGCTGGTCACGCCTCAGGGCAGCACCGCATCGCCTAGTTGGTTTGTCAAAGTCATAAACGAGGTTACCAAGGGTTTAGAGCAGGTAGCGGCGTACCTCGACGACCTGATCGTGTTTGATTCGGACCCGTCGGCTCACATAAAGATCATTCGTGCCCTCTTCGAGCGACTGCGCACACACACTCTAAAGCTCTCGCCCTCGAAAGCCCAGCTCGGCGCGACGGACGCCGATTTCCTGGGTCACTCCATCTCGCCCGCGGGTGTGCGCCCGAGCGTAGAGAAAGTGTCGGCCTTGACCCTCATGCCCATGACCCGCGATCTGAAACAACGTCGCTCCCTCTTGGGTGGCCTGTCGTACTACCGTAAGTTTCTGCGAGATATCTCCAAACGGATTCGACCAATCACCGCTCTCCTCAAAAAGGGCATCAATGTTTTGTTCACGCCAGCCATGGAGGCCATAGTGCTCGCAGAACTCGCCGCCTCACCGGTCCTCGTTTTCCCCGATTGGGACGCCGTGGAGGGCGGCCCCCGCCCTTTCCAGGTGTACTGCGACGCCAGCATCGATGGTTTTGGTGCTACGCTTGAGCAGGAGCAGCCAGACGGCTCCGTGCGCCCCGTCGCCTATGTTAGTCGCGCTACCCTCGACTCGGAAAGACATTGGACTCCGCTCGATTTGGAGGCTGGTAGCATTATTTGGGCGATCAAGAGTCTTCGAGGCTATATTTGGGGTACCAAGTTTCAATTTTTTTCGGATCACAAGGCCCTGGAATATGTCGGCAACGTTGGAGAACACAACACACGAGTCCAGCGGTGGCATCGAACTTGTTGTACAGGCTGTCTTTCGCCTCACTAAGTTCCTTGCTTTGGTTGCTGCTTGCGACCCCCACTTCTATCTACCCTCACGATGGACACCCAATGTGCATCTCTCTCATGGCTACGAAACACCCTTGGTATTCCACGATACCCATTGGCCCTCGCACTTCTGCATTGCAGGAGCCGCACTCTCGAACGACAGGTGCGTGGCACCCCCAACCCTCGGGGAGTGCAGCGCATACCCCTCCGGCTGCACTCCCACCACTGACACCACCTGCCGCAGCGCGCTTGTTGCCTGCGTATGAGTACACGTGGACAATCTGCCGCTGCTACCACAAACCAACGCCACTAGCGGACCAAATAAAAATTCATAAATAACGTATCATTGTACCTTAACGATTACAAAACAGCAGCATCGCAAAGAACCGTACAGCAGCGGAAAGTGGGACGGGCGATCCACACTTTAACAATTGCTCGTTCGAAACGCCAACGGCCTGCGTGCGTCCCAACTGACGGCCCCCTTGCAGTTAACCATACAGGATGGCCGGGGCCCTGTTCTCCAAAAAGGAAAACAACACAGAACAAGCAACTCGCTAGCTGAACTGTAATCGTTAATCGGAATCCCACCATAATGAAATGCATTCCAAACTCAGGGGCCTTACTCACGCGCAGGCTCATGCGTCCTTCCTTAGCTATTCGGTACAGACCGACGCGAGCACCTTGACCCGTGCCTCCGCCGAAATACTGGCTCACACAACGGCATTGTATGCATCTAAATTATCATTCCGGTACATAGCACCGCTGGCAGCATGCCTCCGCCGCAGGTACCAACTCACCGGAACACGCATCCTCATCGCCGATTCGGCACAGTAACTACGCGGACACCTTCGCCCTTGCCTCTACCCAGGATACACCACTCTTGACAACACAGTCACCTTGGTTCGGCCCTCTGCTGGAAATACTATCTCAATAAACGGCACACGCTTCTTAAACGGTGAGTTTTGTGCAGAACGAAAATGGCACTTCGCCCTGTGCCTCTGCCGAAACTTCGGACGAAAGTTCACACAACGGCGTACGCGTCTTTCAATATCGATTCGGTACAGAACGACGCGGGCTCTTGGCCCTTGACTCTGCTGAATACACCAGCTCACCAGACGGAGCATGTATCCTCAGGCACCGCATTCGTTCAGACACTACACGGGCACCTTCGCCCTTGCCTCTGCCGGACCTACTCACTCTCTCAATCCCTTTTTACCAAACATAAGTTGGATCGTTCATATGTATTCCAGCTCACCAGACGGCGCACGCCTCCTCACCCACAAATTCGGTACATAGCGACGCGGAAACCTTGGCCCGTGACTCTGCCGAAATTACGAGTTAACATAACATTGTACATGTCGTTAATGATCGATTCGATACAGACTGACAAGGGCACCTTCAGCCCGTGCCTCTGCCGAAAATGCTAGCTCACCAAACGGAATCACCCGTTCAGTACAGAGAGTGCGCGGGCCCTTGCCTCTGCCGAAACTACCCACTCTTGAAACCAGTTGGTAAAACTTGAATCGGGCCGTGCCTCTGCCGAACATGTCTCCTCACAATATGGCGCAAGCTTCCTCACCCGTCTATTAGCACAGACCGACGCGGGCACCTTGACCCATGCTTCTGCCGAAATTACGAGTGCAAACAACGGTGACCACGCCGTTAATTAGCGATTCGACACATAACGGCGCGGGGACCGTTTACCCGTGCCTCTGCTGAAGATGCTAGCTCATCAAAACGGAACACGCGTCCTCACCTACCGATTCGGTACAAAACCTTGCCGGGAACCTTGGCCCTTGCTTCTGCCGAACCTACCCACTCTTGAAACTCTTGACAAAACATAAATTGGGACGTGCTTTTGCCGAAAATAATACCTTTTCACCAACTTGAACACGTGTCCTGAATCACTCTTCGGTACAGAATCTACGCGGGCACATTGGCCCCTGCCTCCCCCGAAATTACCCACTCCTGAAACCGCTCTTGAAACAACATACATTGGATCGTGGCTGTGCCGACGATTCTGGCGCACACAACATCGCCCGCTTCTCCACCCCTCTATTCGGCACAGAACGACGCGGGCACCTTTGGCCCGTGCTTCTGCCGAACATACGAGTGAACCCAACGGTGCACGTATTCTTCATGATCGATTCGCCACAGACCGACTTGGCCACCTTTGGCCCGTGCCTCTGGAAAAACCACCCATTCTTGAAACCGCTTTTGACACAGAATAAATTAGACCATGCCACTGCCCAAGATTAAACTCACAAAAACGGCGCACGCTTCCTCGCCCATCTATTTTGTATGTACCTAAGCGAGCATCTTGGCTCGTGCTACTGTCGATTACACTAGCCCAGCAAACGGAACACACGTCCTCATTCACCGATTGCCGATTATGCTAGCCCACCAGACGGAACACACGTCTCCAACCACCGATCCGGTATGGAAACTACGCGGATACATTGGCCCTTGCCTCTACCGAAGTTACCCACTCTTGACATCACTTCGGACACGACATAGCACATGGATCGTGCTTCTGCCGACGATACCTCCTCACAAGACGGCGCACGCTTCCTCACCCATCTACAGGGCACAGAACGACGCGAGCACCTTTGCCCCGTGCCTCTGCCGATTATACTAGCCCACAACCTGAACACACGACATCCTAATTCACCGGTTCGGTACAGGAACTGCACGGTCACCGTGGCTCTTGCCTCTACCGGAACCACCCATTTATTGGGCACAGAACGACGCGGGCACCTTCGGCCCGTGCCTTTGCCGATTCACTAGCCCACCAAAAGGAACACACATCCTCAATCACCGGTTCGGTATAGCAACTACAGGGGCACCTTGGCCCTTACCTTTGCCGGAATGACCCATTTATTGGGCACAGAACGACGCGGGCACCTTTGGCCTGTGCCTTTGCCGATTTACTAGCCCACGAAACGGAACACACGTCCTCAATCGCCGGTTCGGTATAGAAACTGCACGGGCACATTTGCCCTTCCCTCTGCCAATTTTACTTATCTATTGAAACCACTTCAACACAAAGCCTTTTGAATGCACAACCCAACATGAATAATTTCAACATGCGGCGCAATAGTTTGGGGACCCACGACAAACATCAGTCAGGTGTTTCACGCTCCCGTCACGATGCACGATATTCCACGACAATCCACGCGATCCGACACAAGAAAATTAACTCCGCTTTGACATCACCCGTTCAATATCTACATACATACGTCCATGCGGTACCTTATACTCCGACCCATATCAAACAGATCTCATTGTTCCCTACTCCCATTAAATTGTCTAAAAACAACCCAATGCCTCCATACAACAACCTGAACCCACGAACATTGTTTTTCATTCTCCAAACCACACCACAGATATTATGCCCCTGTACGCTCAGACCAACGCCGCTGCTGCAGTGATTTGAGGTGCCAACAACGTGACTGTCCTGTAACATCATGAACAACGCGTTCGGACGTCGACCCCTCCTTTGATATGCTCGGCGTGACCCTAACCACTATTGGGATTGCTGCACTCCGCCTCCTCGGTTCTCAAAGTCGTCTCTGCCATGCCCATCGCCACCGCCGTGAGCACCAAACGAACAGACGATGTGGGCACTTCTATAAAACAAATCATTTGTGTGTCGTACAGACCAATACGTACAGCAACAGTACAGCAGTATTATACCAGCCGGTATGTACGATGGTACTCGTACGTGTAACGTGGCTGGTAGTAATGCCACGTAATGACGTCACTAAGCATGACATACTTTACACGAGCGTCCTTGTACAATCCTAGCACCGCGCTCCTGCACAGACAACTCAACTTGTCCGACACATATCACAGCGTGCGGTGTCCCAACGTCGCCTATACACAGTATGATTCGACGGCTACGAAAAACGTTCATCAGCCATCGTAAGCCCACACGTAGACAAGCAAGTTTAACAGACACGTTGTCATCATGCAAATTCAACACACACGGGTGCACCTTCCTCAAACGTGTAGTAGACCCCGGAACCAGGACCAACGCCTTGTGTCCAGCAAAACAATGGGGACGGGTCTCCGAAACACCTCCTGTTGTCTTGACGGCTTGGAAGCCCTTTGCGTGATGTCTGCTCGTCTGCGCAACGCACGATTACCTGGGGGCGGTGTTCGATCTGAACTGCTACGGAGTACCTGATACTGGTCACAGGTCACACGGTATGTACGTACGTATGGCCCACTTTATTACTTACATTAATATGATTCCAATTCTTGCGTACGCAAAAACCTCATATTCCCCCCGCATCGCTGTGCTCCCCAATGGGAATATTGTGCTTTGATCTAAACACAAAAACTCAATTCTTCCCTCGACCAGAGGCAAAGGGCCACCATTTAGGATGAACCCAAATGATACATTTCATACCATCCACGACTTTCTTCGCGAAACGAACATTAATTTCTTGTTGCTCCAAAAATCAACCCCCGTCGCAAACGATACACTTCCTGACAGTACGATCAAGACGCATTTTTCAACGTATTTCGACCGAAAGGTTTAGTATCCATCGCTAGGAAAACAGTCCCTACAACACCCATCAAACAGGGGAAAGACGCTTCCCCCTCGCCCCGCGATAGTGGCCGGAATCAAACGTTGCAGTCGACTATATACTTCCCCTTGCTCCCTCCACGACCTCCCGCTGCTTCTGTTTCTGCTGCTACCGTGGAGTGCGCGCGGCAACGCCGCGCAAATTGCCTTATGCAGACGTGTTACCCCTCGCATTTGACACTGCTGAAGACAACTCACGATCCCCCCACGTCCGCTACCTCCACCGCTTATCCCCCCGCAGTAGAGTGCACGCAGATGTGCTGCGCGACTTTCACCAATCGTTCCACACAGACGGCCGGGTGCACACGACCTGGCGGTGGTCGTGCGGCTTCTCGCGAATTGTGCAATAAAGTTTCCCCTCGCTTGGCGAATACTCCGATAGTGTTGCCTCCTCCATAACTAGCTTTTCCCTGAAGTGAAGTGCGCACGATAAATAAATGCTGCACGACATAATGTCCCCCCGTCCGCTACGCACGGCAGGGGTGCCCATGGTTATACTTCCACCATGGGACTTTGTCGGCTTCTTTCGAACGTCGTCGTCCCAACGTTATCGTCGCCATTTTATGTTGTCCCAATAAGTGACGATCACGCATACCATCCGGAGCAAAAGAGTGACCACGTGAAGGACTAAAACCCTGGTCTTGCCTTCTTCTTTCAAGCTTGCCCAGTTTGGGGTTAGCTTCCGCGGGAACAGGTTTGCCCTCCTGGCTCCCGCCTCTTGCCGCCACTGTCGGAGAGTTCCGACGATGGCGATGCAGTATCTCTCCGGGCTGCAACTGCGGTAGGTAGCAACTGCCCCCAACCGGACTTCAACTGTGCCTCGCCTTTCTCGACTGGTGTTCAATTGTTCAGCCATCACCCCAAGCACCTCAGCTTGAAATGGGCTTTGACGCTCCTCAACGTCTGCGGCTGCCCGTTGTATCCCTTCAAGAACGAGGTACTGCTGCAACGATTTGGCCCGTAGAGCATCCACTTTATCACCCATGAGGCTGCGTTTGTATCAACGAACTCTGGAATGCTCGTTAGCCCCGGGCAAAGTAATTAGGACTGCTGGGCAGTCGATGCATAGATATTTTAGGCCATGTACTAGTTGGTCTCCCAGCAGGGTAGAGACAGGAAAAGTTACTCCATGATGCATCATGTTCGCTACGTACAAAGGCTGAAGTCAAGAGTCCAATACCCAAGAATATGCCAATAACCCGAACCGACACGTAACCGCCCATGTTGAATAGCCAAATACGAACACCCTACAGCTGTGAGATCGAAGATTTCGTGGAAATTCATATTTTCCAAGCTCCGATCGCGCATGTTACGGGGTGTGTATGTCCTCATGAAAGATTACAAGTCGGTGACTCCCCTTAGTACTAGCTTGCACCAGGGTCAACAGGGTGATACGGAGATGTCGTTCTTTAATCAGGTTTTGCACGGAAACCATAAACCTCTTTGAGGGGAACAAAATCTGACGGCTGTGAAACGCAAAACCTGATGGCTGCGGAATGCACTAGCTTTTCATACATATACAAGTTTTCATTTCGGAGGCGTGTTATACTCATAACGAGGGCGACGCAAGGAATACGGCCCAAATCAACTTGACCCAATACTCGGGTATCTATTATATATTTTTTGTATGTTTGGCTCGTATACATTATAGCACTGGGGACATGTGCTAATAAAGGGGTGGTTACATTAAAAAAAAAAAATGAGTAGAAGAACCGGCGGAAGCAATAAAAAGCACTATTCATAAGATAGCGCAGCACACTTAGTGCCTGTTATAGGTTGACCACAGCAGCAGCAGCAGCAGCAGCAGCAGCGAAGCAGCAGCGCCGAAAATGTAAAAAGCTGCCAGTAAAACACTCAAAACGTTTTCCCCAATGGAGCGGGAACGTATTCCGATAGCTATCATATCGTACACCTACGTACGCACAGCAGCAAACAAAACAGCCTGCCTAGAGCTAAAACAGTAGGCATGAGAGCCACAAACGAAACGAACAAGAGGCACAAAAAAAAAGGACGATTCTTGTATATTGTACGGCAAAACATTTGACAAATATTTCAAACACACATATAATAGGTAGGTTAAGCACGAGGTAGGCAGAGTACGAGTCTATAGTAGTGCCGGTTGAATAGTACCACTGCTCTCTACAATGCCGGTACAATCGCGCGACACCCCTGGACCTCTCTATAGAAACTATGTATGACAGCGCTATTTCAATAGTGCTGGTGGCCTGAATTGTGCCGGTGAATTTGGCTGGCACCTACCGGCACCATTGAGAGCCCCATGTAGATAGGCTATGAGTATACAGTAGTACACGGCTGAACAAAGAGCAAATTCAAAAACCCACACAGAGACCACATCTGGGCAGCAGCCAGTCACGGATATACTCGTACAGCAGCAGAGGAGTAGCAGCAGCAGCAGGCAGGCAGAGCAGAGCAGAGCAGAGCAGGATCTTTCCCGTCTCAGCCGTATTCTTGTCTCCTTGTGATGCTGTCTTGCGTTGTCTAAAAGTGTCGAGTTATTTTGCTTGAAGGTATGTATACGTGTCTGTCATTGCTGATCAAGTACGGGTTAACTATAGGGCCAGTTGAATATTGCCATTGGTCTCTATAATGCCGGTAAAATCGCTTGGCGCGACTGGAACTCCTAAAGATAGTAATTATATATGGCAACCTTATTCCAATAGTGCCGGTACCCTGCTTAGTGCCGGCGTTGGGCTGGCGCATACCGGCATTATTGGGAGCCCCATGCAGATAGCATACTACTGGTACGCGCACACCACAGTATAGCAGCAGGCAGTTACAGGCACACTCGTACAGCAACAGAGCAACAGTAGCAGCAGCAGCAGCAGGCGGGCGGAGCAAGAGCAGACCCTTTCCCCCGGCCGCCGTGTTCTGGAATTCCTGTGGCTCTGTGGCGCTGCCAGTGTCGAGCTCTGCTTGAAGGCATGCATGCCACACGTTTGCTGTCATTCATCGCTGACAAAGAGTACCGGCTATACAGGTGCAGTGCCGTGCGTTCGTCACCTCAGATGCTGACGCTGGAAGCCAGCCTGCTGCGGGCTAGTCGTGCTGTGAATCGTGCATCGTCGCCTGCTGTCAGCTACTGACGCTAGAGAGCCAGCCTGCTTGGGCTAGTCGTGCTAACAAGTGCAATTAAGCCAGCCTGCCTGGACCAGTCCTACCGACCACTCCAGACGTAAAATTAGTTGTATTTGTATGGAGTCTTATCACCGGCGAGGGGACGGATGGAGGGGGGGGGGGTTGTAGGTAGGTTTTAGATTTCAGAGTTAATTGGGCTGCTGCACGCATGGTGTTGGACCTAAGGAGATTGCGGGATTCAGGTGGGTTTAGGAAGTTTTTTAGATCGCGTATGGAACACCTGGTGGGGTTTACTTCCCGTCATGATTTAAGGTAAATTTTCCTCGTTCGACTGGCCCTAATAAATGAACGTCTTTCGTGCCTACTTCTGTATATCTTGTGGATTATGAGTGATGGATGCCATGTAGGAAAAAACGTGTCTTAACGGCTCCAGAAAAAAAACGAGTCGTACTGCACGCCGTTGCAAAATAAGATACTGATTTTAAGAAATTGGAGTTTGCATAATAAGAATTTGATTTGAATTTGGCGTTTTGCACCCTTTCGCGAAATAAGAAAATTGATTTAAGCATTTTTGCTGAACTCGGAGAGAAGAAAAGGACGCTAGGCTGACATAAAATAGGAGATTCTTAACGTCTGTCGCGTACTGTATACGTGTCTATAGCTTATTATGATGTAGACCAGGTTATTTAGGTTACACCGACCAAACTATAAAACGGCCAAGGTATTGGTACGAGTACCGGCTGGATGTACAACAGCCGCAAAGGCCACCATGGTCCATCAGTCACTCCACGATAGCGAATCCCGTCGTACGTGTATAGCTTACGCCACGACGCGGTTGACTTGTTCTTGGTATCGGCAAAACAATACCACAGACAGGTACAGAATCGTAGTCTCTTTGGGACTCTAAGGGAAAAGATAGTGAACAAAACTGACGATTGAAGCATCGACAACATGAAACAGCCAGGGTCGATGGTGTAGGGGATGCGCTTGTAGGGGATACGCCCAGACTGCAATGTGAGGAGCTGTGTGACACGCGTGCAGCATTGTATCACTCAAACTGATGCACGCTATTCCTTACGATATGTAGTACCAAAACAGAGGAGAATCTCGATCTTTCAATCAAGCTTTCCTGTGTACAACGACTGTGTTCGTGTTAGCCTATATAGCATCATGGATGCAAATTATTTGACTTTTTACGGCAGTATCCACGGCAAGCCGCGGCATCTTCTGCGGCATGCCATGGCGACCCGCGGCTTGCCACGGCAATCACCATGGCAATTTCCACGGCAACGTCCGTGGCAACAGCCGCAGCAGTTTCCACGGCAACAGCCACGGTAGTATCCGCGGTAATATCCGCGGCAATGTCCACGGGCGTGTTCATGTGTCCGCGGCAGTACAGACGGAAACAGCCGAGGGTGTCTCCACGGCAACACCCGCGTAAACATCCGTGGCACTGTCCACGGTCGTATCCATGTCCGCGGCAGTACCCACGGAAACAGCCACGGGTGTATCCGCGGCAATAGCCGCGATTAGCCCCCCGACAATATCCGCGTCAATGTCCGTGTCGATATCCGCGGCAATATCTGCGGAAACATCCACGGCAATGTCCCCGGCAAGCCATCCACGGCAAAGCTCACGGCAGTATCCGCGCCAATTTGCTTGGAAATATCTACGGCGGCATCCACGGCAATATCCGCGGAAATGCCCGCGGCAACAGCCATTGTAAACAGCCGCGGAAATGTTCATGGCGATGTCCACAGCGATGTCCACGACAAGACCCACGGCTGTGCCCGTGGCAGGTCCCGCGGCAAGCCCCACGGTAATGCCCACGTAGAGGTCAGCGGCAACGTCTACGGAACGTTTCAGGACCAACACTGCTCCATAAACGCAGTGTACATATGTTTACCTTTGCACCATTTTGCTAAGACGAAAATCAAAGCGCCCCGATGTGGTGCCATAACGCTACCCAGGGGCCGTGGACACCGCCTCGGGCACTGCCGTAGATCTTGCCGTGGGCATTTCCGTGGACATTGCCGTGGACATTGTGGTGGACATTGCCGTGGACATTGCCGTGGGCCTTCCCGCGGCGGTTGCCGTGGATATTGCCCCGGAAGTTGCCGTGGGTATCGCCGCAAAATTGCTGTGGACATTGCCGTGGCGTTTTCGTGGGCATTGCCGTGGGCATCCCCGTGGACCTTGCCGTGGCCATTGCCGTGGACCTCGCCGTGGAACTTACCGTGCACCTTGGACATGCCCGTGGCTATTGCCGTGGTCAATCCCGTGGACGCTGCCGTGGACGTTGCCGCGGACCTTGCCGTGGGCGCTGCCACGGACATTACCGTGGGCATTCACGTGGATTGCCGTGGACATTTCCGTGGGCGTTTCCACGGGCCTTGCCGTAGATATTGCCCTGGGTATTGCCACGGACCTTTCCGTGGACCTTACCATTTGCCGTGGGCCTTGCCGTGGCGTGCCGTGTGAATTGCCGTGGGCATTGCCGTGGCGTTTGCGGTGGACCTTGCCGTGGCAAGCCGCGGCAATTCTTGCCGTGGATTGCCACGGGCAATGCCGCGGGTTGCCATGGCATGCCGCGGCATGCCGTGGGTAGCCATGGGCGTCGCCGTGGGTAGCCGTGGCATGCTGCGGCTTGCCGCAAAAAAATCAAATAACGTACATCCCCCGGCTACTAGAGGAGTGGTAGTAATGAGGATTTTTCAGTCCGTGTGAAATATCCGTCATAACTGCATTATGGAAGGCTTGCCGCCGGCACTCCAATAGGCCGAACGTGGAATACATGCACACTATTAATATATATACACACAGGGTGATGACGTGGTATCATATGTAGTACCACTACCTGGCATGTAGTACTGGTATGATACCTACGTACCAGTACAGGACAGCAGTACGTATTAATAGTGTATTCCTATACCTATATCATAGTAGGGTCTCCCCTAACCAAAGCCAGTCGATGCACACAGCACAGCAGTACCGTAGTTGCACCAGTAATGGTCGTTTTTTGTGTTGTCAGCGTGCAATACGTCAAACCGACTCCACCCATTAATGCTAGTGTTCGGCGTGCTCGAGGGGAGTAAGGACTAATCGTACACAAAGATACACCGAGGGGGAGGAGAGGGAGTGAACCTGGTTTTGAATATTATTAGGCCGTTGGGAAAACGAGTAAAAATTCAATATCCGGTCGGAAATACAGATCGTACGTACGTATTATATGTAGTACCTGGTATATACTACCGGTATGATGCCTATGTACCAGTATAGGACAGCAGTACATATTAAGAGTGTGCTCCTATACCCATACTGGTATCATACTAGGGTCTACACCACTGAAGCCAGCCGAAGCACACAGCACAGCAGTACCTACCGTAGTTGCACGAGTACTGGTCGTGTTTTTTATTTTCAACATACACTACGCCAAACCGACACATCCTATATGGGTACATGACACGTATATATACGTGCCTCGTACGCAGCCGCAGCAGCAGCAAGACGCAATTCATGCATTTCAAACCAGCCGGAGGTCGGGGTACACGAGTAGACCCAGCCCACTACACACACCACTTACCACACCACACGCGTGCATTCTGGTGTTCGTTTCGTTCGAGGAGAGCAAGGGCTACTCGCGCACCGGATCAATTTTTGTGGCACAAAATCAAGGTTTGAAAAAGTTGGGGGCCTCTTGTTTGGTATACGATTCAAAAAGTCCACGAAACGAGCACTCGATTTTGGCAGAGTGACCGAGGCACTCTTAACGGCAGCCAAAGGAACCCACGACTATAGCATGGGTGCTCCGTGCTAGACTCAAATCAATAGCAGTATGCCTGCAACGTCTCCCGTGGTGGGGTTACTTGTGACACTCGTGGCGATGAAGAGTGTGGAGCTGTTCTTCGAAAATGCGCCCAAACCTGTGTGTGTTTCGAAGCTTGAAAAACAAAAATTGACCATCTATGATATCAGTACCATCAGTATCCCGTCCACAGAGGTCCACGAGACCCAACCAAGTGCTGCGAATGGGGGAGAGAGTACCTCTGAGTGACCTTGAAGGCATCAAGCAGTGGGATGCCTTATGGGCACCGCGGTAGCGAATGTTGCTGTCGTCGCCCCAAGCGCACGAGTACATGGTATTGTCGCATGCTCGCCTAAAAACTGCAGTTTTCGTTGATCGAATTCCCTTCCAGCACTTCATTTATATTTTTCTGAGCGAGGGGAGAAGATCAGGGACGAGAGGTGGTACGCTGACGACTCAGATCGAGCTCCCTCTACGAAATCTTGACGACTTGATACGAAACCAGCGAGAGAACCTTCTCCCTGTCTTGCTCGTCAATCCAACCCCAGGTTCATCGCGATCGGTTCAGTGTGCGTCGTGCAATGTGTATTCTAGACCGGCGACATATATACATACATACATACATACATACATACATACATACATACATACATACATACATACATACATACATACATA
>JAYJMJ010000236.1:3270085-3285961 GCA_036873875.1 Laminaria ephemera
TACCTTCCTCCTGTGTGACCCCGGCTGGTGCGTCAAACATCTGGCTGGCGCACAGAATAAATGGGATGAAAAACACACACACAAACACACATGCTACTAATAGTACGATAGAGGTGCACCATTTTTTTTGTGAGGTTCCTCGCTTGAGGAGCGCTAAACCTCACCCAAAAAATGATTTTGAGCAAAAACTGAAAGTGCAACCCGACGAACAAACTCACGTCCTAGGCATACAAGCAATTCATATGGCAACACAAGAATGACATCCCGACGATTTTTTTGGGGGGTTAAGGAGCCCCGTCATTCAGAAACAAAAATGAAAAAAAAAAAGGGCTACCTCTATATCTATCGTACCACGCGTCAGGTAGTGTTCATCAAAATCAGGTGATACATGCTACTAATAGTACGATAGAGGTGCACCATTTTTTTTCTGAGGCTCTTTCTTCACTTGAAGACCTCTATACCTCTCCCAAAAAATGATTTTGAGTAAAACTGAAAGTGCAACCCGATGAACAAATCCATGGCCTAGGTATACAAAAATATTCATATTGCAAAACAAAAGAATGATACGAATTCCCCGACGATTTTGGGTTTAAGGAAGCCCCGTCATTCAGAAAAACAAAAAAATGTCCAAAAAAAATGCTACCTCTATCGTGTCACGCGTCATTTTTTCAGAAATAAAATTGGTGCATACCTACCGTGGTGTGCGTCTCATTTCGTCTCAAGATCGTGTGAACCTTTGGAGTGATAATCTGAAGGTACGCTGGGTGGTAGGGGGCACAGGAGGTGACGGTGCTGGGAGGCACCGCTTCGCGTCGTTTGGCTTGTTCATGTTAGCGTTGCTCCGTTCGATAGACCAGCATCAGTCGTGAGACAAGTCGTCGGAACTCCCACGTGATTCAATGGGCGGTGGATTCTCCCAATCCCTCGCCGCTCGTAATAATCATGTCCCGTCACATCTACAGGTGATCACTTTAGGACCTAAAGAACACAATCCTGGAACAGCCACATTACTATATCAGGCCCACAAGGACCGTTCTAGGGACCTGTCTTCATATCTATAGCTAGATACGTACATCACTCCACAACAATTAGGTGAAGGGCAAAGACGAGAAGACCATCGGGTACGACGTCGCCCTGCTTCGCCCCCAGAACTTAAAACGTGAAAAGCTGGCCATTCCACCTCCCTACGCTATCTCAGAAAACCTCTGTCGACGCCCATACAACCGCCGACTTAAGTTCGCCTCTCGATCCTGCGAACTTTGACGTTTGGTGCGAGTTCGGTGAAGGCCAAAGGCGAGAAGGTGTTGTGATTTATGGGCTCCCCTGATTTATGGGCTCCCTTTTGAAATATTCAACCCCCCCCTCCCATGTATCAACCCCCCCTACAATATACCAATCCCCCCTTCAATATTCAACCCCTCCCCCTTCAATACTCGAAACGTACGACGTCGCTTTGCTTCGCCTCCAGAACTTAAACATGAAAGGCTGACCGTACATCCCCCTACGTTATGTATCTCAGAAAACCTTCCCTTGCCGACGCCGGCGAAGACATCATTTTCATTCGGTATCGTTCAAAGTCGGAAATGAATTAATGTCTTGAAGTAGTATGCGTTGATAATTAATTTTCACCATCCCCACACCAATACTCAAACACAGAAAAAGAGGCAGTCGCAGCTGAACCCCTTTTCAAGCGTCAAGAGCGATAAATGCCGAAAAATGTTTGGATGATTACAAAGCGTACCCCCTTTGGGGGAGGCCTTATTTTCATTTCGTCTCTCGGTTCTGGGAACGTTTTTGAGTGATTAAGTGAAGGACAAGGTGAGAAAACCATCATGTACGACGTTGCTTTGCTTCGCCCCCAGAACTGAAATCTGAAAGACTGGCCGCACATCTCCCTCCGCTACCTCAGAAAACCTTCCCTTGTCGACTCCGATAAAGACACCATTTTAATTTCTCCTCTCGGCTCTGTGAACGTGTCGGGTGTTTTAGGTGAAAGACAAAGACGAGAAGACCATCACGTACGTACAGTTTGCCGCTGGGCTCAACGTCATCGCGGCTAGCCGGTTCCCAGAGGTAAGAAGCATAAACGATACCGGTATCTGCAATGGGAGTGTCACACTCAAATGTTATTTTTTTTTCGTTTGACATTTGACGTCAGACAATGTGCAGCGTGAGTGCCAATCACAAAAAACTGACCAAGAAAGAAATAGACAACGAACACCACTACGACAATACCACGCTCGATCGATATATCGTGGTTGTGTGAGATTTTTTGTTCTCCGTTGTGCTGTGTGACAACATATTACCAGGTATATTTTATGGAAACACGTCGCACAACTACAGTAGAGATGGGCACCGGGTAAAAAAAGAACCGGTTAGCCGCGGTTTTTGGAAACCCCGCAGGCGTTTGCAATTACTCGGTTTTCAAAATAAAAAAACGTTTTTTTGTTTTATTTCGTTATTTACATTTTAGGACACCCATCTACACTGAACAAACCAGCCTGCAGCAGTGAACAACGTGAATATAAACATGACAGCGTGAAAGTTGGGCTATCAAGGTAACGAATAGAACCAAATACGCCCTTTGGAGTACACAACAAGCTTCAAATCGAGGAAAATCGAAAAATCACCCGTGGTTTCCAATGTTTTGGAGGCTTTAATACTTTCCAAACAAGAATCGGTTGAACCGATTTTTCGTTTTGATAATAACGCCTCCTATCCGGTTTTCGGTTTTTCGAAAATGCTCTCCAGTGCCCATCTCTACGCATAACGTCCGTCTGCCGACCCCCGTCTAGCCGGTTCCCAGAGGTGAGACACATAACGATCTCTGCAATGGGAGTCCTACGCTCAATTAATCGTGGTTGTATGAGAGTTTTTAGGCTCCGTTTCGCTGTGTGTGTTGTCTTCACATTAAACCTCTCCTTCTACCCAACGCCACCATCAACACATCCAGTGCCCGTCCTGATGATGTTGGTCACAGACTTTCGAGGCAGAGACAGCCTCTGTGCCAATACATCAGATGAAAAGGTATTGTTGGGTGGTAACGGGCACAGGAAGTATCGATGTTGGCCGTCCTGCCGACAACGCCATCTGTGAAGGTATTGCTGGGTGGTAAGGTGCACAAGAGGTATCGGTGCTGGGAGGCACCACTTCGCGTTCGTTAAGCTTCGTCTCGTTGGTTGCTTCTTTGATAGCTCAAAAGGCTTGAGACGTGTCAAGAATCCAAGTGACACCATGCGGCCGGGAGATCGTATTAATCTCCCGCGACATCTACGACCACTTCAGGACCTAAAGAACACAATTCTGGAACAACCAAATACTACATCGGGTCCACAAGGACCGTTCTAGACATCTATCTTTATATCTATAGCTAGATACGCACAACGCTCCATAACAACCAGATGATGAATCGGAAACATGTCGCAAAAATTTCCTCCGCCGACCCCCCTGTATTGTGATTAGACTAAGGGCCGTTCTTAACGACACATATTTGGCAAGTTTCTTGCCAAATTGGCAAGTTTATGGAAATTTGGACTTGCTAAAATAGCAAAAAACTTGCCAAACTTTTTTTTTATGTTTCCGTTCCGCTTCGTTGGCAAGTTCATGGAAAGTGAGATTTGCTATTTTATTTGCCATTTTAGCCCAATAACGCCAACGCAAGGTTGTACAAACCAGACCACCCCACGACGCCCCACGCTAGACTCGGTCTAACTTGCGTAATAGAGGGAGATACGGAGGATACACGGTGGCATTGACAGCAGCGATGGCAGGACTGGCGACACTGGCCGTGAGCCCCGTGTGGATGCGACATGGGTGTCGTTTTGGGCGGATGCTAAAAAAGAATCACAAACAGCAGCCGCCCCAGCTTTTCCCAGGGGATTTTGGCCGTGCTGGAAGGACTGCCGACCTCTGCGGTACATGGGCTGTGCCTGGAGTCCTTTCTGCGCCAGCATTTACTCCACAGAGAGTGTCGGCGCGCCGTCGGCTGACTGCTCCTGCTGCTGTAACGGATTTGAATAAAATCTGACGGCGTTATGATGCGAAAAAATGCCAACTATTGCCAACTATGCAGTGTTTTACGATAGAAGGTTTTGGCAACTTTTTGGCAAGTTCTGGAAATTTTGACTTTCCAAAATAGCAAGTTTTTTGCCGTTTCATTCGGTTGTTAAAAACGGTCCTAAGCGATTAAAAAACCCTACTGTAGAATGCGTCTTAAACATAATTACATTTGTCTCCGCTTTTTTTTAAACCTTAATCACTTGATTACAACGACCCGCTCCGCTCTCAGCGCTCCCACTTGGAACACGCCTGCCTAACTCCCATCTCGGAGAACCCTTCCCAGCTTTCTTTGCGTTCTTTGCTTTCTTCGCGTTCTTCGTGTTCTTTTTTCTCGTTTCTCTTCGCTTTCCCTTCCTTTCGTTGTTATTTTGCGTCTTTCTCGATTTTCTCGCTCAGCTTCGACTCTGAGTCGAATTTCGGAAAATCGTTTTTTAATTTATTTTCCTCGATTTTTTCAACATTTTTTCCTCCCCGATTTTCGCCACTTTTATCGTTTTTTTTAATGATGAATCTCGCTTTTTTTGACTGTTTTTCTGTTCTGGTTCGTGTTTAGATAAATTGTTTTTGGATTTTTTCCGTTATATTTTTTCGGATATTTTGCTTTCTCCGATATATTACCGATATATTTTCGGACATCGTATAGTTTTCCGATATTATTATATTGTGAGCGTTTTTAATAGGTTTCTGTGTTATATGAGTACTAAAAGTTCGTACTTGCACGTACGTGCGCGTTTATTTTGCCCGTATCATGATACGTTCGTAGACGGCACGTTCATTTTGCACCTGCTTCTTCTTCTTAAATCATAATAAAAACACACCCAACCACAGCCACGACGTCCACCACAAGGACAGAACAGAACAGCACAGCACACCGCACTCAGCCCTCAAGGCATCAAAGCACACGTAGTACTAACTAAGTAGCTCCTGCGCGACAACACAAGTAATTCAAGTACGAGTAGTCAGAGTTGGCGAGATCGGCATGTTTGTGTCATCGAACATTTGCAGCTAGCTCGTTTTTTTTCCGATTTTTTTATGTATACCTTCTTTTTAGTATACGTACCAAGAACGAGGTAGGTTTACGTTCATACGTACGTGCAGGACACGTTTATTTATGCATCTATCTGCTTCTGCTCAAACAACACAACAAGCACATCCAGCTCCTGAGCTAGAATGTTTTCTTGTCGTCGACCATCTGCTGAAAGCACAGCACAGCACAGCGCAATCAGCCCAGCACAACGGAACAAAAGACGTAGTACATGTTGATCATAGCGCGACCCACATCATGTCGTCGATCATCTTCTGCAGCTCGACGTGACCCACATCATGTCGTCGAGCATCTTCTACAGCTCGCCGTGTTTTCGAAACGAACGGATACATCGAAATCTGCCTGTCCAGAAAACGTATACAACTACAAGCAGCAGCAGCTAACTGGTGATACACGAAGACTTGCCTTTATTTCTAACTCATTAAGATACGGCACTACTTCTCTTCTCTCCGTCCTTTCTCTTTCGTACAGATGATATGATGCATGCGTGAATGCGACGTCCGGTTTACTTTTCTGGAGCGTTGAGCTGTTGGCATTTTCAAGTCGCAAGTTGCACCGAACCATGGACCTCTGTCCGCTTCACGTTTTGCTCTATCTGACCTGGCGTAGCGGGCGGATGCCGCCCGGGGAGCGAAGTGCCTTGTCCTATTGGTATTGTAGGCCTCGCTGAATGATGCTGCTATTATTTAAGACTAGCGCTCTCAGCATCTTGAGTATTTCCCCACCGAAAGTTCTAAACTGTTGTTCTTAGAAGTGGCAGTATATGTGCATTTTGTAGCTATTTCCGGCAATATTCGTGTCAAAGTCTACACCCCGTCTCCCCGTGGGTACATGAGCAAGTTCTATGATTGAACCACCGTTGAGCACACAGTAAAACAACACTGCCCGAACAAGTATGGTAGTTGACTGCTAGTACAGTAGTACTCGTACAGGGGTATAGTGCTCATATTGCGGTTGATGTTTCCTGCTATAGAACGTGTACTCGTACAGACAAGACGCAAACCGCAGCTGAAGCCATCATCGGCGAACCCACTCGTTTACCGCTACACGAAATGTCTACTGAGCCCAGCATGAGGTCTGACGAGGTTGCGTCGCACGAGCTCGGTGGCTGGCGTAGCTTGCTCTGATTTGTGTGCGTCTGAAATGGCTACATGACGAACGTGTTAGGTGCAATTGTTTATCGGTGTCAAATAGGATATGTCCCGGAATCGCAGAGTAGCCACCGACAGGCAAACGAATGTCAATCATTATCGTGATGATGCTCGCACATGTGTTCATTTTTCCGAACTCTGGCCCGTTGTAAAAGCAAAAGTAAGAAACACAATTTCAAAGGGCGAACACCATAAATGAATACAAAATTATGCCTGCACTGCCCTACTTGTATGCAAGGGAACGATACTACGGCGAGCAGTATACAATATTACATCACGTCCAAATTAACGTTGCGAGTACACTATTCAAAGTCAGTAGATCAGATAGAAGAAGAAAAGGAGCAAGTACTAATGCAAAAACCCAGATATGAAACGAATCAGGCATGACCAAAAATGATAATGAGCTTTGGCGATATGGAACGGGAATCCGAAAAAAAAACGTGTATACAGCACGCCCGTCAAGACGGTAAATATCATCGGCAACGTTGCTGCTTTCTAGTAGTTTGATGTCTCCCTGGTTGACTGACCAAGGCGACATCAATAATCGTAAAACAGTAAACGGCTGGAACAAAGAACACATACACATAAATAAAACCACAAGTATAACACCTGCGGGTGACGCACCACATACAAAAGTGCCAGTGACGCGGAAATGACGTCGCCTTGGCAGGAACTAGCGCAATCGTGCAACCAAGAAGAGCGACTACTGCACCGGAAGCACTAGTCTCCAGACTTGTCGCCAGAAAGACGGCCGGTGCCACGTGTTGGTGGATTGCGTAACCGCCCTACTGTTAGTACTCTTCCAACACGGTTTGTTTGCCCCCTCCTGCACGAGAGCTTCGTTCGACGGAGTTTGCAGTAGTTGCCGTGCGTTCGTACTTCAAGCGCTCGTTGATGTTTATTTGTACTTCTTAATTTTGCTGTTTCGCCAACACGTCTCAATCCAGTGCTTGGTTTCGGTGGTCAACTCAAACAGCTATACACTTTTTAGAACAAGCCATCTTGTCTCGTTCTTGGCCGCCAGTAGCTCAAACAGCGATGCACGTTTATTGTACAACCCATCGAGCGTTGTTCTTGACCGCCAGATCAGCCCGCTCCCTCCCCTGAGCTTCGCCGAACATCTCCCTTTGCTGTAACAGCCCGTTTTCTTACGAGCCACGAACCCCGCGAACCCTATCCTGCAGTGGCGCACCCTCATTTCGACTATTATACACGCGGTCTTCGATATATTTCGTTACCGTAGGGTAGCAGGTGATAGTCGTTACGACAGTTTCTCTTCCATTCGATGCAGTCGACGTGAAATCCGTGGGGGGTCGAAAATTCCGTGGGGGGTATCCACCAATTCCTCGTCAATAAAGTCCCAAGTTTTGTTTTTCTATTTGGGGGAAAACATGTAATGTATACCAGGTACGAAATACCAGGTATGCACATGCGATTTCAATCCATCGTATGGAAAGCACGATGTTTCCTTCGCAACGATTAACTGGTCGACCTATCGAGTACGGTCGTACATGTAGCTGGCAGCAAGAAGACATCAGGTCCCGTCCAAAATATTGAAGACGAGAGTGTTTGGTAAATCAATAGGGTTTGTGTGGTGACATAGGTAACGAGCGAGACGAGTATGTCGTGTTGCAATATCGTTTGGTGATGTTTTGGTTAGATTGGTTGTAGTTGAACTTCGGGGTGTCCTGCCTGCCTCCTGATCTGGCCTACGTAGTACAAGCAGCACAAACCTATCATATGGGGTGAATCTAGGGCCTATTAGTGGGGTACGCTTTTTAGCATGTGCCCGTGTTGCCGTGCAATCTGTACGACTGTGATGGGCACTTCCACAGCAATGGTCCACGTACTGTGTAAAAGTCCAACGGTCCGTTGATGTGATAATCGTTTGGCGTGCGCTGTTGCTGGATGCATCTTACTTTGACCATTTTTCCACAAACGGTATGCGTGATGGCCCTGTAAATCCCCTGCTTGTTGTGTTCACGTCCCTCCCTGGCTCGCCTTAGGCAATCCACCGGTACGGTCCTCGGCGACAATGAAGCGGTGCTCGAATGATTCCTGTACAAAAGTCTCAACCTTTAATGTCAAGGGTAGCAAGAAAGCGGCGTACTGCAAGCAACACGCTCAAGAGGGTATGGTGAATGTCCGCACAAGGCGTTGCTCACATGAGTTCTGCACTAGGTCACCCAGCTACAATATCGCGGGCAGGAAGACGCCGTCGTATTGCAAGCAACACGCTGAGGACAACATGGTAGACGTCGTAAGCAGACATTGCGTACAGACTTCCTGCACTAGGAGACCGAGCTTCAATGTCAAGGGCACCAAGACGGCGGCGTACTGCAAACAGCATGCTGATGACGCCATGGTAAACGTCGTTAGCCCACGTTGCACACAGGCTTCTTGCACTAAGTGCCCGGCCTATAATTTGGAGGGCAGCAAAAGGCCAGCGTACTGCAAACAACACGCCGAAGACGGCATGATATACCTCCGCGGCAAGCGCTGCGCGCGTGTCCCATGCACTAAGCGGGCGAGGTACAATATCAAAGGCAGCAAGGTGGGGGTGTACTGCAACAAACACGCCGAGGATGACATGGTAGACGTCGTAAACAAGCGTTGCTCGCATTTCTCTTGCACCAGATGGCCGGTCTACAATGTCGAGAGCAGCAAGACGGCGGTGTACTGCAAACAACATGCCAGTGAGGACATGGTACTCGTACGCGGCATTCTTTGCTCGCATGTCTCTTGCACTACCTTGCCTAGTTACAATTTCCAAGGAAGCAAGACGGGGGCGTACTGCAAACAACATGCTGATGCCGGCATGGTAGACGTCCGCAGCCGGCGTTGCTTACGTGCGCCTTGCGTGAGATGGCCGGCCTACAATGTTGAGGGCAGCAAGGTGGGGGTGTACTGCAACAAACACGCCGAGGGTGACATGGTAGACGTCGTAAACAAGCGCTGCTCGCATGCCTCTTGCACCAGATGGCCGACCTACAATGGTGAGGGCAGCAAGACGCCGGCGTACTGCAAACGACATGCTAGTGACGACATGGTGGATGTCCACAGCAGGCGTTGTTCGCATGATTCATGCACTCGGGCACCAACATGGGGTATACCAACCTACGATCGGGCCGCTGTATGCGCCGGCCATAAGGGAGATTTACTTGCCGGCTGTATAATTAACTTCAAAGCCAGGTGCCAGGTGCCAGGTTGTCGGAAACTTTCACGGTGGGGACTCATTGGAACGCAGCCTACCCATTGCCCGAAGCACGGCCCGTCCGTGGCCGGGCTCTTCTGCACTGTGGGGGCGTCTCGTAGCAAGTTGTCTCGCCCCCCTTCCGACAATTCTTTAGATACTCCCCCATTTACCGTGAAAACTGAGTGTTTGTTTTGAAGGGATTTCGAGTGCACCGGTACATCGTGTCTTGATGACATTGTTATTTCCTGTGCTGTTGATCGCGTCTACAATTTTTAGTTTTGCAGGTGTATACGTACGAAGTACTAGTATTTACACGTGGGTGAGTCCTGTATGTTGATAGGGTACTTCTTGACGATTCGCCGACTAACTGTATTGCAATGGGTTGGTTCTCTCACGGATTGGAGATTCGTCAAACTGTTTAGTTTGAACCGGCCCACTGCTCGAGAGCTCTAGAGCTCAACGCCATCGACTGACGGTGGGTGGTGGTGTTGGGGCTACATTTGGCGCTCTCTCTCAACAGGTATCAGGTGGTCGCACTTTGCTGCGGTGCTCGGCGGTACACATCCTCCTGTAGACCTTCGGGTGCGGTATCCATCAGACGCTGCGGGGCTGTATGCACTCCGTAAATGGTGAATTTGCGCCCTGCTTCCTTCAGCGTTCTGGGCATATGCAACCGAGGTCAGCTATAAAGGTGTAGCTCCACTGACCTCTTCTAAATCTGTTGATGGGCGGTCTTGGCGTTTGTTAGTCGGGTGTTCCGGTTCATGTGATTTGTTTCAAGTGCCCTGACGACTGGTGTTACTTGTTCTTAACCGCACGCTGAGATCCGTGATCTATGGCGGTGTGCAAAAGTGGTGAAGTGTTGTTGTACGACGAGGTTGAGCCGAAACGATGATGTAGACGAGTTTGCACCACTAGCTATTACCTACCATTCGACGTAGAAATTGTATTGGTACAAGGGGCTGTAGTCCGTTTTGATTCCGGCAAGAGTGTTGAACGCGGGTGTGTACAATATCTCCCGTTCATGTAGTATTCATGCCGCCGTAGCGCAACATATCCACACCATACACGGCAACATGTAACTGTTCGCTTCAAGCCCTGTATTCAAAACAACTGTTAGAATCCCAAAACTCAAGATGCCGTGTATTTATTTCTATCGCAACGTCCGTAATTGTGGGCATACGTCTTGACCTTGGGATGGACATCTATCAAGCATATTCATCACAGAGAAAAACAGGTCATATAAATCGGGGCTGTGATCGCGAAAAGCATTGCAACTCTAGGGTGAATCCGCGGTCCAGGCTTCCCAGCCGGAAGGATCCCATGTTGTGTTGTTGTTGAGTGTACACAGTACTCACGAAGACATTACTCAGCGCTGACTGCTATGTCAGGAGTTAGGTCGTAATTTTAGAAAACCCTTTCGTTTCTAGGGCTTTGGCGTCGTTCGTGGGTGCGGCCGTTTCGCCTAGATATCCTTAATATTTTCAAGGTCGATATTTCAGTTAACGACGTGCTTTCGAAATGTCGAACAAGACAGAGGTTCACAGATGGTGTACAGAGCGTACCTGCATTTTAATAGGGAGGCGTTGAGTT
Organism: Laminaria ephemera; assembly: GCA_036873875.1. Lineage (NCBI taxonomy): Eukaryota > Phaeophyceae > Laminariales > Laminariaceae > Laminaria > Laminaria ephemera. The sequence continues at coordinate 3,281,130 of JAYJMJ010000236.1, forward strand.
CAATGGTGGGGGTAGGCTGTATACCGTTCCCGATCGGACGACGAAGCAGCAATGACGTGCCAAAACGTGGTGTGATGTGTTGTGTAGACGTCATCGACATGTATCAACGATAAGCCTGGTAGGAGTTTCTTGTTTTGCTGACTTTCAGACGATCCTAGCAAACATGGTTTCGCCAAGTGTACGTGTACAAGCCTTGTCGGACCGATTGGCGTTGGGGCAGTCAATTCGGTTGCGATATGAGCTTGGAATCGAGGCAAGGGTGGCATGTCGGTACGTGTATTGTTAGCGTCCACCTTATGGAAGGGATCAGCACAGGATGGCATCGTTTCTCGGCGGAAAGGTGATGCCCCCCATGGAAAAACGTCTGCGGCATGTGGGCGTAAACGTGTTGTGTAAACGACTTTTTACGCATGACTACAGTATCATCGTATTTTGTTGTTAAGCGCCAAGACGATGGTATTGGCTGGGTCGTTTTTGTTTGAGAAGCATCCACATCCACATTGTTAAACTTTATACCAGATTCGTAAGCGCGTCTAATAGAGCTAAATCGACTACCAGGTAAAGCCAAACTACGAGACAAAAAGGTACTTTTTTTGTTCGTTTCTATAAAGGATAAACTACTGAGCCACTTAGTCAGCGCTGAATGAGCGGCGCTCAGTGATTAAGTATTTATTATCGAACATAATGTACCCCCGAAACGCGTCTGCCTATGTCGATACCTGCAGGTCTTATGCGTGCCGATAATAATGATGGACCGTGCCGGGAATGTGACGGTCATTAACGAATGCCACCCGAAAGATTGGTTAGAGACCTCAACGTGGCAGGGAAATCAGCATCACTCCCACTTCAACCAGATATTATCGTTGTCGGTGTATGCCGCAGGCTGTAGCGTTGGAGGAATATGTATCCTTTTGCATCTAAACGAGAGGCGAGAGATGCTAGAGATTATAGCCAACCCACGCACAATAGTTTTTTGTGGTTGTCAAATAGAAGCAGCATGATACGCTTCGCTACTATCAACAAAAAAATAAAACAGTCGTTGACCTTTTCCAAACGGTGGAACATTTCGTTCTCTAGTCGGACAGCAGCGTCAATGATTCTTCGTTCCAGCAGTATCCCTATTTACTCGTGTTCGATTATGTACATATTTCCTGGCACGCTGCCCTACTCGCGGCAGCTCGATTGACTATTGGTGTTCTACGGATGTCTCTACGTGCCCAGGCATTGTGCATATCCCTCTATCAACCTGTGAATGAACGAACACGATGAATCTAACTCTATTCATTGCCCCACGCCCCCAGCATTGTGCCAACCGAAGCTCCAATCACCGGAAACCTTTTAAGCATTGAAGACCTATTGTAATGTTAATTAACCTGTTAAGTGTTCTTTCGTACCCATACTTCCGCTGGAGGTCTGGGTACGAGTTGGCACACGAGGTACATTGTTTCGTCAAGGACGTGAGTTATCAACTGTCCTCGGCCAGACTTCAGCGCAATCCAAACACAATAATGCTATTTTCACTTCACCCTTCGGTTCATTTCGCCGGCTGCGGAGCACAGAGTGTGCTTGGGGAAGCAACGGCGTTCATCTGTAAAAACGACACGTTCTCCTGAACCTTCAAATGCAACACCAGAATTTCCCGCCTTGAGCGTGACAGCGATCTCTATCCGCCTGTTTGTGTGATGCCATTGTACATCTTCCTTTATGGTCCCAGGTTTTCGTGGAAGTATTAGGATCTAACTGGTTGATGTGGATGCTTCCCGCTGTCTGCGCAACCCACCGCCTTGCAGCTGTGTTCGTCTGGCGAACGTCTCCAACGTAAATAATTACCTAACAGCCAGGCTGATCCCTGTTGCATGTGGGGCCCCGATGTCCAGACGATCCTGTGGTGATAGTGGTATTGTCTACATTAGGAATCATGCCTAGATATATCGATCAGAGTGGAAAATCGAAGACGTGGGCGATTGCGATCACCATCCCTGAGTGTTGAGGGGTTTAAAGAGCAAGCTTGGTTATATTCAATGTGTCCGTTATCCGCACACATAATATCGCCAGCTCACAGTTTTTGGAAAACATCCTTTCCGTTCTGGGTGGTCAGTAATACCACCGGTCCATAATATCCCAAACGTCGCCCACAACACGCCTCGGCAGTCGGGTACAGGCCTGTTCCCACAATATTGGACTCAATTGTTTCTCTGCGTGTGTTCTTGCGAGATGTTCAACTCTGACATCGTTATAATGTTGATTTGTTATTATCACAGTTTCTTGACGAAAGCCTCAATGTATGCGCATCTTAATACATACCGGTACGTAATTACCATTATGGCACATATGGTCATGGATGCAATGCGTTACGTTGTTCTGTGGAACTCATTCGTATTGTCGGCGGCGGACAAGAAAACCGTACCAGCGATTGAGTGACTTGGCCTAACTGAAAAATGCAATACAAATCACCAGCGCAAACCTACACCGTTGCATGTAAGACCATCATATCACCGATCCCCCTTACATCGCCCTAGTCTGGACGAAAAGGTTTCGATCGTTTGGTTCCCCATGTAAATGCAGTTAAGCCCCGCTATTAAGAAACGTCAATGTGGCGTTGGGGTATACTGCCTCATTTTGTGTGCACACACCTGCTGTCTTTCTTAAAGGGAATTTTCTTACTACTGCGTTGGGCCCTCTTCCACAGTTGCATCAAGAGTCTTACTTTTGCTGGACAACACACGACTGGTTGCGATGCCTCCAACCGTTGCACGATATGCAGCCAGCATGAGCCAGACCATGAACAACAACAATTCTGAGGAAAACACAAACAGTGTAAGCGTTGTCACACAAACTAAAGCGGTCGGCGATAATGGGGATCCCGTTGGAAGATCACTGGAAAAAGACAAGAAAAATAACAGTTAGGAACCTCCATGCTGGGGGTATATATGGTAGTCCAAGTTTGTTTCTAATCTCGTATGGACGTCGATCGCCTGTTTTTCTTGTTTTCCTATTTCAGACTTGTTTGCCAGTTTGAGCCGTATTTCTTTCCCGGAATTTCTCATTTTTCGTGGAGGGTCGAGGCTCAATTTCTCAAGCATATTTTTTGTTGATAGCGGACCTTGACTGTACACTAACGACATAGTCATATTAAAGTCGACAAGGGTAGGCTGAATTCATCGTACATTGGAGTCGGGTCAACTACGTGAAGATAGACACAGCCGATTTGCCAATGACCAGGCGATTGTGCTCCGGAGTACACAGCATCTCGTATACTTGTTCTATTTCGTGGTCATATCGACGCCCTTCCGGAAAAATGAATAGTGAGCCCCTTGGACATACACAACTCTCACCAACACCATGAGCTGCTTTTTGACTCGGTCAGGGCCTTAAACAATTTTAGCCGACGGGCGGAAGGGGCCTCGTGGTTGAGACCTTCGCGTGCGAAAGTACTTGGTTATAGCCAAGAGACAAGACGCTTCGATGGAGGCTGGTTTTGGATTTTCCACTATATATCAGAGGGGAAACCACTAGAAAAAGACGGCAAGAAAGACGTTCGGTGTATGAAGCCAACAGAGTTGTGGTGGATTCTCGGGGATACGATGAGCCGTGCAAGAGTAGTTGCTTTCAATATTCCCCCTGGTGACTATCTACATTGCTGATGCTGACGCTTCCCGCAAACGTTAGGTTGCTTGAGATGCGGGGCAGAGTTGGCAGCGAAGGCGGCAGGCGGCATCGAGCTACCGGGATCGGCTTGTCACATGGCGAGCACGACAAGTTCGATTGCTGGTATTGTTTGTAAGTTCAAGGGGAATGCCGCATATCAGACTTCGCTCCCAAAGTAGTTGGGTTTTCCCCTTGGACATTAACTGCTGGTGCGAGAAGCCTTCCCGCCTGCACTTCAGACGGCGGCTCATTGTACCAGATGTCTCGCCCTCATGTGGCATATAATCGGGGATAATAGTGTTCGTCAGTGTAGTTGTGAGGTGGTTGTGTCATGCAATGGTAGCCTGGGACAAGGATACCGGTCGAGACACTACTGTGTACCCACATCATGCAGAAAACGTGCACCAGTTGGGACTGGCTCCGTCTGTTTCCCGTGTAGCTGTATACCGCGCTCGTTATAGATACCTTGCAGGTCATATTTTTTCCCACGTGATGTATATTTCCGATATGCGTTGAAAACAATGCCGTGGAACTTGTAGCTTCCTAGCAACAATGCTTACTTTGGCCTTTTGTACCTACTTATTAACTCGTCGCCCTTTTTCGTAACCATGGGGTAGATTACGGCAGTGGAATCAGTAACTACGAAACATAGACGCACTGCGGTGATACTTTAGGTTTAATAATATCACAAATGCGGAACAGGTACGTACGTCGACGTCAGAAGTCGACTTGCAGTTACACCAAGTTATAAGCTACGATTTTGACGTACAAACTCGATATATGGGTACATACAGTATATTGGAGGGCAGATCTGATGAAGAATTCTCGTACAAGTCCCATTTTTTTATTGATATCGACATTAGCGGAATGCATTAACGGATTTCAAACGGCATAATATCCGACACGACTTCCATCGCAGCAGAGGGTTAAGATCCTGACTGATATCGCCCCCGCGTGGTGCTCAGGGGTATTGCAAAAGAAGGCAGTAGTTTCCCGTAATTCAGACCTTCGTATTGCCTGGCATCATCTGGAGTGATTATTCGAAAATCCATAGCTTCAAGTGGACCGCCTGGCGTGCTACCGAAGTACAACTAAAACAAACCTGTTTGAAAAATGGGCAGAACTGAGACTTGGGGGGGGGGGGGGGGGGGGGGGGGGGGGGGGGGGGGGGGGGGGGGGGGGGG
>JAYJMJ010000236.1:3299856-3314743 GCA_036873875.1 Laminaria ephemera
TAAGGCAAGCAACAAATGAGTTCGCCCCCCCCCCCCCCCCTCTCAGACGAACCCACGAGGCAGTGTTCTCTGGAAGTGGCCACGCCAGAAATAAAAGTAAACAATTCGAAGCTGTCATCCATATGCAAGAAAGTACGCACAAGGTGCCGAAGTCCGCCTCGCAAGGGATTCTTAGTAGGATGCAGCTCACCCTTCATGCGACTTGCCGAACACCTCAAGGCGCTTTGCGCTTGGTGCACGCGTTGTCTGCCCGGTCGATGAAAACCCGACGTGCTCCATCCCGGCATTGTAGGGGTGCGAGGGCCTATGGTCTGACAGACTACGGCCATGCATGCCAACGATTACACCCCCTCTCAGACGCTGCTCACATAGACCACACGCCACAGCATGTCATGTACTCGAACTGACCACAGCATGTCATGTACTCGTACTGACGGAGAAGTTTTGCAATCTGTGGCTGGCGCTTGACTTTTTTCACCGCTGCAAAAACCTCCCAACTCTAATTCCAAGTAGTTTGTCCCGAAAAACGGGTTGCAGTTCTTTAAAGGGGTAAAGTTGTGTATGACGTCGCTTCAAGTTGTTCTCCCAGAATCCGGCGGGGGGCTAGACGGAAAGGAAAGGGATGCAAGAAGGGGCGTAGGCAAGAAGTTAAGAACAAGCCCCCGACGATGGTATCACGCGCGACAGCTGTCCGAGCGCTACGGTATATGCGCGTATTTTTCGACGGGGAACAAACCGATCGGTGTCAAGAAATTACCTAACCGGCGAGCGTTCACAGTGTTCGGGCCGCTGTCAAACAATAAGAAACCAACTAGCGTGTGTAGTGTTCGGGCCACTGTCAAGAAATAAGAAACCAAACAGCGTTCGTAGTGTTCGGGCCGCTGTCAAGAAATAAGAAACCAAACAGCGTTCGTATATAGTGGTCGGGCCTCCGATAAGCGGCATGATGTATTCGTCATGTATACGGGCATGGGTTTCCAGCCAACCGCAGCCACGTTATCTTGCACAAGGTCGATCTTGATTGCCTGTCGACGTTGTGATGTCCACACCACCCTTGCTCACAAGATTAAGATTGTTAACGTTAACCGTTTTACCGCGACAAAGATGATCCCACACTAATTCCAAGCGGTTTGTCCCCTTAAATGCCGTTGCAGTTTTGAAGGGGTTATAACCCTTTTGCCACTGCAAGAAGTATCCTACACTACTTCCAAGTAATTTGTCCCCAAGAAACGTGTTGTGCAGTTCTAATGGAGTGAAGGATGAGAAGGGTCTTAATCTCTTCAGAAGTTACAACTATCCACCCTTTTTTGGGACAAACTGCTTGGAACTAGTGTGGGATAATTGTTGCAATAGTATGAGGGTCTAAGGAATCATCAAATGGCTTTCAATAGTAACAGTGTCTAGTTGTGTCTAATTGTGTCTAATAGTGTCTGATAATGTCGCATCAACTCGTGCTCGTCCTTTGCGTTTTTTGCAGAGAGAGAATGGGCGGTTGAAAGAACAACTGGCCAAGCATGCCCGGCAGTTCAAGACTGAGAATGCCAACCTCATGTCGCAGCTCAAGCAAAGCGAACACCGCGTCAAGGTATCAATATAGCATGTTGAATGTAACACGTTGTTGTTGTTTTTGTTATTGTTGTTATTGTTATTGCTGTATGGCAAGTGTATCATCGGATCTACAGTAGAGTATCTAGATCGTGATCTGTCCGATGTGTGATCATATGTGTAGTCGTATCATATACAGCACCGGGTGCGCTGGAGGTATACATAAGATGACTTTTTGTGTATTGTAGCTGGGCAACGTAGAGTCGATATTGGTCGAAAGGCGAGGAAATTCCATCGGTGTGTGTGTTTTGCTTGTTTGAATAACGGAGTCGGGGGTGATTGCGGTGGTGTGTCAAGCAGCAGAGGTAACTGCAATGTTAGCGTTAGCCTTTGCATTGACAACTACAATGTTTTCACTAAGCATTTATTTAATTTAGACAAGACTTACAGTGTTGTACCTGGTATGTAGTTTAGGCAACTAGAATGTTTTCGCTATTATAGCTACAATATTATCGCTAGCGTTTATTTAGACAACTACAATGTTGTCGTTTGCGTATATTTTGACAAGTATATACAAGGTTTTCGCTAGCCTTTATTTGGACAACTTCAATACTTTCGTCGGCCTGTAGGCGACTACCTGAAGAATGTTGTCGTCAGTCTTTAGACATGTAGAATGCTTGCTTAGCGTTTACGAAACAATTGTTAATGTCAATAATTTGTTATGTTTTTGTTAGCCTGTAGACAGCTATAATGTTTTGGTCAGCTATAATGTTTTGGTTAGCGCCTAGTTGCGCCCTCTTTTTAGTTCGACGTTCGCTTATCCCTATATCCTCAGGCTAAAGAAGCTGCGGCCCAGGGTCTAATGGACAAACTTCGCGATGAAGCGGAGAAAGAGCGGCTGTCTCAGCAAAAGGAGCGCGCGGTGCTCATGAAATTCCAGCAAAAACCGGAGGTACTAAATAGTCTATACTCTGTTGTACTACTCTGCTGTGCTACGAACTGTAAAGCCTTGGGCTGTTTTGCCTACCCACAAGCAGTAGGTCTTGCGTTTTGAATTTGCACGGAAGGTTGGGCACCGAGCCGCAGGTACTATTTGGGTCATCGGCTGCTGACGGAGCGTCCAATTACGTTTCGTTCCTACTTTCGGCGATCGTTACCGCTTTGGGTGAGATTGTATTCCCCACCTGACACGGGTTCGATTGTCGCTTGTCGCTTGGTGTATGTCCTACTTTGGGTGATCGTCCCCGCTTTGGGTGGGATTGTATTTGACATCTGACACGGTGTCGCTTGTCGCTTGGTGCATGTGGTGTATGTATGTTGTATGTTTGAAGGTTCGAGGCGGTGCTGCCAACGACTCAAGACTTGCGGAATCGCTTATTGCACACAGCAAGGCGAAGGAGCGGTCGGAGGCGGAGGTGGACTTCTTAAGAGCGGAGGTGAGGGAAGAAAGACGTTTTGTTTGTTGTCATGTTGTCACAGTATTAGTTTATTAAATTATTTTTGTTTGCTGTGTGAGCCAGCGCCGCTCATAGTGTCGTTGTTAGTTTTTAGCTGTCTCGTCCTTTCCTCCCTTGAGAAATTTGTTAAGGTTACAGTAAAACTAAGTTGATGACATTTACGGAGGATTAAATACGTGACAGGCATAGCCTGCCTGACTGTGGATGACCCGACCCACTTCCGCCTTGTCATATTTGTTTTCTTTTGTTGCTACAAATGACAGGCATAGCCTGCTCTCTTGACAAATGACAGGCATAGCCTGCTCTCTTGACATCCGATGTGGTCCTTTTTTTTGCTTACAGTAGACTATAGACTACTTTTAAAAGTGTTTTAGCTATTTTTGCTATTTTTCTGGTCTTGTGCGTGTCTGTTAAATGTCGCTGCCGTTGCACCAGGTTTCGCGTCTTGGGGACGAGCTTCGCGAGAAGGAAAACACCATTCTCCGACACCGCCTTGGCCCGGATTGGACACCGGGTCTCGATGAGAACAGCAAGGTATGTACCAGTATGCATCACAGACGAAACCTCAATGCCTCCCCGACAATGCCTCTTCCACCGTATGGTATTAGCAGGTATATGATACCGGTGAAGGCTTGAACGGGGCGATCCTGTGGTTGTATTTTACCTTGCATGACTTTTAACCCTTGAACTGCTGGAGAAAAATCCCGCACTATTTCCAAGCATTTTGTCGCAAAAAATGAGGCTGCAGTTCTAGGCTTTTGCCGGTCTGAACTTTTTGTTTCCACCGCTCGGTACCAGGGTAACACGACTAACACGACTTAGCCTTAATCTTGCAATCTGGCTTCCAGGATCCACACACCTCAGACGAGCTACGGCAATTGCGAGATCGATTGGCAGAATCGGAAAGAAGTGTACGAGTGATGAGACAAAGGGAGGCGAGGGCTTTGGAGCGGTGCACGAACATGGAGAAGGGATGCGCAGATGCCAACGCAAAGGCTGAGGAAACCCAGGTGAGTTAAATAGGATGCATACGAGTAGCACAAGTGGATGGACGGATGCGTCTGTTCTTCGAGAGAAGCCCAAGTACTTATGGCGCGTTTAGGAGTCTCCGTACGAATACGGCCAAATGATTCCACTCAAATTCAAAGTCGGTTGTCTCCAAAACGGGTGGCAGTTGTGAAGGGGCCGATAGGTCGTAATAGAACATAATATTTGCACTTAGTAATACACATGCATCTGAGCTACGAAAAGGGAGGGAGCTGGAGAAAAAGGTGCGAAGATAGTGGATGGAATGGAAAATACGCGGGAATACGGCCAACGTGCGCTGGCCATATGCACTATCCTGTGGGCCTCACCCCTCCCCCCACGCCGTGTACCTATCTATTCCTACACATTCACCATTTCTAGGACTCGCTTGTCAACGCGCAATTGGAGCTATCGTCAAGACCGTCGCTTCGAAATTGGCGTGCCAGCCGGAGGCGGATCACCAACCTTGAAACCAAGCTGGCGCAAGCCACCACCCAGGTTTGGCCTCCTTGCGTAAATTCCCACGCGTGACTGCGGGGAGAAATGAGGATGCATATTAATGAATTTGCGGAATCAATTTCCGACTGGCTTGGTTGGTGAAGTCATCAGTTCTTACCCTCGGCGGGGTAATTCGTAATTCGGCACGATTAGGTGTGAACATCGTTAATTATTAATTAGCACTACGGTATATATTTGACCAGATATGCGATCACGTGACGACAACCGATAGTAGTATAGTTTGGTGCCTAGTATTTCATATGCTGGATTGGAAGCGAGGTGATAGCCCTAGAGCGTCGTTAACTATATACCAGGTATGAATTATGCATGCGACCGGGAGGCTACGACAGTAGACTATTGTGCCGATGTGCTGGATCGGCAGCACCGTGATAGCCCTGAAGTCGATCATACCTTGATGATTTGTTTTTGCTGTCGTGGCGTGTGATTATTCTGTATAGGCGAAAGAAGCCGTGGACGTCGCGGAGCTTCGGCGTTGGGTGGACACTAGAGAGCTCATACGAAGAGACAAGGGGAACCACCGCCTCAAACTCGACAAGCTGGACGAATTGCCCACTGCTGTCATGAAGCAGGTAAACTCGACGTGAAAAATGTGTCTCGTTTAGGCGGAGGTCCGCGCTGCCTACGTACGTCGAGGGAGCAGCTTTCATTTTACGTATTCTCTCGAAAGTAGCCATGGCCAAGCAATGTTTGCCAGCTCGCTCGAACCAGATTAGCGGCCAAATCAGCTGGCGGTTAATAGACAACATTAACTTCCGAGATACGAGTATTCGATACCAGGTATGCGGTATAAGTGAGGTGCTTTAGCCATGAGGCTCAATTTGTTGGTACAACCGCATACACATTGCGAGAGGGCAAACGAATATGTACGATTCTCAGCTCGCACATGCGTGTCTGCGAAAATTGGTTGTGTACTCTCCGTCCGTTCATGCTGTACGTGCTGTATGTGCTTTATGTAATGTATGTGATGTATGTGCTGTATGCGCTGTATATAATGCATGTGTTGTATGTGCTATATGTGATGAATGCGCTATATGTGCTTTATATGTGCTGCATGTAATGTATGTGCTGTATGTGCCCCCCGTGGTGCAGGTCCTTCAGGACGCGTGCCGCCTCCTGGCTTTGCAGGATGTTTCTCTCCTCGGACCATCAGTGGCGAAGCTGACCAAGGTGGTGCAGATGCTGCCGCGCCTGGAACGCTTTGTCAACAGGTGAGATAATCGAATCGGAAAAAAAACATGATAAATTTAATACGAGTTCTAATTAACACTGCGCCTAAAAATAGGGGCCCCTTTCGAGTTGCCCGAAGCGCCCGCCGACCACCGACGCACCTAAGTTGACGACAGTTATAAATATCGTGCTGCACGAGTTCCTAGCTACAGCTGCTGTCTTGTGCGAAATTGATCTGCTGTTCGTCTATCGACTCTGTGAGTTGGTTTATTGTACAAAGTGAACCTGGTGTTGGTCTGTCGACTCTGCTGTGAGCTGTGGCGCACTCACTGTCACAGTACTCGCGGAAGTATCACCGTTTCTATTTGATACCCTGATACGTAGCTGTTTGGCGACTCCCCTCGTCCGGTGTGCCACACCCGATCATTGAAGGCCGTTTTTTCTGTCCCTTTTCGTGTTTTTCCTCGTTTTGGTACCCAATCATTGAAATTCCTTTGCCTCTCCTGTTTTCCTCGTTTGTTTATCTGTCCCAATTCCCTCATTTGATTATCTGCCCCAATTGGTGCTTTTTCTAATTTATACGCTCGCCGCTTGTTCCAGCGTGTGTGTATTCGTGTTTCGACATTCCTCGGAGGTGCTGTCAGCGCCAAGCGACGGCTCGCTGTCCCAGCTTCTGGACGGTCGGGCACGGACGATGGAGGATGTGCTGCCTCTCCTCGAGCTGTGGCTAGCCCGCGCTCAAGAGCCGGTGCAGCTCAAGGTATGGACGAAAACGAAACCGACGTGTTGACCTTTTTAGAATTACACCCACGTTTTCGGTATGCTTTTTGCGGTTCTAAAAGAGTTAATTGGGATCGTGCTGTCTGGTGTTTCCCTTTTTTTTCTGGTGAAACGTTTCGTATTGAATGGACCGCGATTATAAACACAATTGTATATTTGAGTTTTCTGGTCGCTACGACTAGCCCAAGCAGGATGGCTTTTAGCGCCAGGAGCTGACAGCAGGCGACGATGCACAGCACGAATAGCCCGCAGCAGGTGGGCTTCTAGCGTCAGCATCTGAGGTGACGTGACCACGGAACGACTAGCCCGTGCTTTGCCAGTAATGACAGCAAACGTACGCACGCATTGCACGATTTGCCCGCGTTCAGTCGTCACTGCGTATTTTCGTACTAGGTATTCCGAAACTCGACATGATGTGGACAAGGCAATACAGCATCACGTGAAGACAAAATAACACGGGGGAAAGGGGAAAGCTTCTCCTGCTTTGCTCTGTCTGCCTGTTGCTGCTGCTGCTATTGCTGCTTCTGCTGCTCTGCTCCTTTAGAGTGTCTAACTGAGTGCTGCTTTGTTGTTAGTGTGTGTTCTTTTTATGTTGGTGTTTACGGGAATGCTCGTACAGTAGTAGAGGACCCTCTATAGAGCCGGTTGAGTAGTGCCGGTTGCTCGCTATAATGCCTGTGAAATCGTTTGGCACAGGTGGGAACAACCAGTGGTGGTAGTGTCAGCATGCGGAGTAGTGCCGGTTGCTGCTGTATTGTTGGTGTTTATGGCTGACACATACCGGCACTATAGCGGGACCTGTACTGTACGAACGTATTAATTGTCGATGTATAATGCTTGGCCGACTAGCCCGTGCTTCGTCAGTAATGACAGCAAACGTACACACGCATTGTATGATTTGCCCGCATTCAGTCGTCAATGCGTATGTACGTACCAGGTATTTTGAAACTCGACATGATGTGGACAAGGCAATACAGCATCACATGAAGACAAAACAAGACGGGGGAAAGGGCAAAGGTCGTCCTGCTTTGCTCTGCCTGCCTGCTGCTGCTGCTGCTGCTAAATGTGCTGTGCTATCATATGTTGGTGCTTTTGATTGCTTCCGCCAGGTCTTCTACTCCGTTTTTTGTTTTCTGTGTAACCACCACTATTAACACACGTCCCCAGCGCTATAATGTCAACCGTGTCCTATAGAACCAACACAAAAGATATGTACTCAGTCAGGTTGATTTGGGCCTTCTTATATCTTGCGTCACCCATGTTATTATAACACGACTCCGAAGGGAAATGTTGTAGGCACTATAAAAGGCAAATGCCTGAAAGGCCAAAACGTGCCTGAAACGTGCCTACCAGGTATCTATTTAAGGCGTATGCCTTAAATAATGCCTTAGACGTGCCGGAACCCTGATGAGCCCGCCAAGGCACATCCCACACTAATTTCAAGCAGTTGGGTTCCAGGTATAAATGCCTATCTCGCCCAACACATGCCTGTAATATGATTAGAACTGCACCCACGTTTTTGGAGATGAACCACATGACGAACTACTTGGAATTAGTGTGCTTTTCCCTTTGGAAGTGCACACCTGCGTTTTTGGGGACACACTACACACTACGCATATACTTGATTTTAGTTTGGGAGCAAAAATATGACATACAGACATACAACAGCAGTGGAGGATGGAGGTATGCGTGTTATGTACTAGGCAGTATTTACCATAATAGTGGGCGGAGCTACGCAATTTTCACCGAGCCTCGACTACCACATGTGTGTATGTCCTGGCAGTCGGGCAGAATCTACCTCATTCTGTACTCGTTCAACGAGCACCATCGTATGATTGTGCCATCATTATGCCATCATTCATTGTCGTGTACGACTTGAAAAAGCATACACTTCAGTACATGTTTTGTGTTCTTTGCGTACCGTATTATTCATGGAACAGGGGACGCTCTCTGAAAACATATACCATGGTATATGTCAAACAAAACGATCTTTGATTCGCACTGTTAATAGAAGCAAACCAACAAATTCAAATTCAACATGTGCATGCGCGGGCGAGCAAATTCTCAAGCCTCAGCGTTGGTTCTGCCCCATCACCCTTCAACGATACCCCTTCAACGATATAATAATCGATCGAATCATCGGACTCAAAAATCACAACCAAGCAACATCCAAAACATTGAAAGTTCGTTGCCTAGTCTACCGTTGCCTAGTCTACATCGTGGCAATATGGTACCGGACGTTCGCCGGGGAGCGCAGAGTCTGCGTATCAGAAAACGCCAAGCAAGAGTGTTGTCCTACGTCACCCAATGACCCTTCACTTCACGGCACACTACGATTGGTGCCACGGGGCAAAATGGTTGGAAATGTCTAATAATGTGTATCACTGCACTAGCAGCACCACGACCCGAAGCACCCCCGTCCGCAGCGTCCTTCCTGGCGCCGCGGCGAACTCCACGGTTGTGGCGCAACATGACGAACGTCTCGATCAGATCGTTCAGTACCGTCGTCTGCTGCACGATGCCACCCAGATCGTGGTGTCGTGGTATCTCCAACGGCAGCCTGCTCTGGCTGTTAGCAGAGCTGTGGCGGCACGGGGTGCGTTGACTGTAGGCTGTGGGCCTTGGAGCTGTGCGCTTTACGCTGCACGCAAACGAAAAAGCAGAAAAAAGAATCCCCTTTCCCCTAACTTTGGGAAATCCCACCTAACGGCGTTATTTTTTTAGTGCCTTTTTTGTCGTTTTGACATGCCTTTCCGTGCCTCGCTAAAGATAGGCAAGATAGGCACGAAAAGGGCGTCCAGGCAGGCTGTTTCAGAAAAGGTCGTTTAGGCATTTTTTCAGGCTTGCCTTAAAGGCCTGGGCCTATTCCTCCCCTCCCACCCCTCACCACTACGTACGGCGGTGCATGCCTTCGTTTTTTCACGAGAAGAATTCAGCATTTTCTTCCCTCGTCAACTCGCGTCGACATGTGCATATATACACCGCTATATTTACTACCAGGTATAGGCGATTTCAGCTTGCTTTCAGCGTAAATGTTTGCGCAAGAAAAAGTCCCTTGGAGGGGCTCGAACTCGCGCAATCGACCCTAACCCTGACCCTAACCCAAACGCATACGAAATAAAGGCCGAAAAACGTGCCGTGACGTGCCATGGGGCAAAATGGTTAGAAATGTCTAATAATGTGTATCACTGTCGACCACGAGGTGTTACGTTTTACCCATTATATTATACAGCAAGCAGTATACCTGGTATGACCGAGGACGCCGAAGCTTAGGTGATGAATACGATACGTGAATGCGTGAAGTGAAACCACAACACCGAAACAACGTCCATTTTTATAGAAAATTAAAAATACACTCCAGCTTGTGAGATCGAGGATATCGTCGAAACTCATCATTGCAAGCTGTGTGTGATACTCCGACCGCGCGTGTTACGGGATGTGTATGTCCTCATGAAGGATTATAGGTCGGCGACTCCCCTTATTAATAGTAATAGTACTAGTTAACACTAGGGTCAACAGTGTGATACGAAGACGTCGGTCATTTGACCATTTGTGTTTTAACTATGCTGTATTATTCGCTGTGTACCTAGGTCACGGGGTAGTTCATCGGGTTGTAATTTCATTTTTCTCAAACGTCAGGTTTTGGGCAAGGTCTATGCTATAGCTCAAAACGTGAGGGGACCTCACAAATTTTAGTTCCACCCCCTACAATTCCATGCGCCAACAGGCAACCCTAACGGCATGTCACCTGGTTCTACTTTTGCCTTGTTCCTTTCAGATGGTAGAAACCTACTTAGGAAAACCTGGACTGGTGAGAGAAACCTCACGTGTGGGCATGCTTGCATCGAGCATGTACACCCTTCGATGCGCCGCGGCAATCATGGCAAACTTCTTTGGCGTAAAGGGTGGTTGTGCAAAGGGTGGTGATAAATCGACGAGAGACGGCTGGCGAGAGCGAGGACTGTCGGGGAGGGCGAGGGCTGTTCGCGCATTCTTCGACGTTGTGCTTGCCCCGGATCTCAAGGAACAGGTAGGTGCCAGAGCGCGACGCAAAACAGACGCCTTACTTTTACTTTTTCTGCTTTTTTATCCTCCGGCAGAGGGGTAAAAATAAATGTTAAGCGCACCACACTTCCACGTACTTTCATACATGTCGTGTGTCTATTTAACTCAATTGCGTTCGCAGTACAGCGCTAGCTGGCTTGCCCTTCGGTTTCCGTGGCAGTGGCAGCGCGAGCTGTCACTGCCGCCTGACGTATTTGTATTATTACGGAGGAACGTAGTAATCAGGACCAAATATGGTTAGTAAAAACGGTGGAAAATACAGGTTTTTGTGTATGTCGTAGGTTCTGATTACTATGGTCCTCTGTAATACTAGTGCTATAATAGGGGTAACGTGTTTTAGCCAAGCCGTTTGAGATTGAGTATCGGGCTTACCTTGCATTTTTTCTCAAAGTCGACTTTTGGGTGAGGTATACAACCTCTCAAGCGAGGAGCCTCAGAAAACGAGATGCTATCCCTTCCGTAGCACGCGTCGTGTATGGAAATGTTCGTACGAAGTATTTGATCAAGGCTTCAGAGTTGTTCAGTGGATAGGAGGAAAACATTGTAACAATTCCGGTAATAATGCAATAATTCGCAGCAAAACTTGCACGTATTTACCGACTATTTCCACTTGTGGGAGAGTCACGAATCTAGCCACATTATGCTCTGCTTGCTTGCTGTCAGCACGTATATACAATGGTCAGAAGTATGCCACACACACTGTAGTGTTTCTCCTCGCGAATATCATCTCGCTTCTTGTGAATATCCAATGGCGTCTCCGTCGCAGGTGCAAATTACTTTTATGTCCTGAACTAGTCTGAATAAATTCAATTTGTGGCATTGAGTCGTATTATGGGTTTGTGAATGTGTCAATCGGGGATCGTGTTTTGACAGGAATATTGTCTCGTCTCCCGGAATAAATCAATCCATAACTTATTATTATTAGTTGCCATCCTCTAACGTGCTTCAATTCAACACTTCAACGTCGAGGACTCACAAACATTCCCAGAACAAAACCAATTGAAACCTGCAAAAAAGGAAACCTGTGTACGAAGCTTACCTCCCTTCTGTACCTACTTCAGGTCTAGTATCGACCTATACCATCTGCTGCCCTTGCTCCACCTATTTACAACCCTACTGTTAACAGAATCATATCAACCACTGTATTGCAGGTGGTATCTCTAGCGGTGGCCATGAGAAACTCCAAGAGAAACGGCGCACCGTACCGCCACCTACTACTGTACGGCCCTCCAGGCACCGGAAAAACCATGGTCGCCAAGCGCTTGGTGAGAACAAACCACTGACCGTATACCGTGTATATGATGTATACCCTATGTCAGAAAAATAAACAAAATGTCGGAGACGGCTCCTCGTAGTCTTGTGCCCTACACGTAACCTGTCGAGTTGATAACTCAGTACAGGTATGATATGACCTTGATGTCACACCACGCGTGCTAGGGTTGAGGTGGTGCACCAACCATTTTTTTTTCTGAGGCTCCTGACTTGAGGACCTCTATACCTCTCCCAAAACACTGATTTGGAGAAAATTAGAAGTGCTATTATAGACGATGAACAATTCCATGGCCTAGGGTATACAACTATTACGGAGGAACATAGTAATCTAGTAATGAGGAGTAATGAGGAGTAATGAGGACCAAATATGGTTAATAAAAACAGTGGAACATGTAGGTTATTGTGTACATCGTGGGTCCTGATTACTATGGGCCTCCGTAATAAACACATTTCCAAAAAAAAAGAGTGAATTTCCGACGATTTTGGGTTAAGGAGCCCCCGTCATTCACAAAATTCACAAACAAAAACGTCTCAGCGAAAAAAAGTGCTACCTCGATCGTAGCACGCGTGCCAACCACAAACACTGACCCAACCTGGGTTTCTTATTTGTGAGAGGGTGTCTTCTACCGTAATTTCAGTATAAGTGCTCCCGGAGTTCTAACATTCCCGTAACTTATTAGCCTGCCTTTCATATCATCGTGTTTCTTGTTACGTGTACTGTACTGTAGCCTATGTATGGCTGTGCCAATCGTGGCTGTTTTGCGTTGTTGGTGCTCAGGGTGGGATGGGTGTCGCGGCGTTGTATCTGCACGCAGAGCGCCTCGAGACTGTATGGCTACTTAGCTCAGATTTTTTACGACGTTATGATCGAGCGGCATAAGGTCATCTCGAATAATTGTCACCACAACTCGATGTCGTATTTACCCGGGGTCTCTGATCGACTAAAAACATCTTGATATCGTGGCAAAACACGTGTTGTTCGATTCCCTAGCGCGATATCAACGGCGCACTACGCGTACATATACCCGGTACGGCGTAACACGAAATACCTAAAACATAAAAAAAGGATCACGACTAACGAGTGTTATTCTGGTCTTGGGTTTCGACAAATGAGTGCTATTGCTATTTTCTGAATCTGGGTTTCGATTAATGAGCATTCTCCCGATCTTGGGCTTCATTTTAGGCTGCTTCTTCTGGCATGGACTGCGCGGTAATGAGCGGTGGAGACGTGGGTCCGCTGGGGAAGGATGCTGTCACCGAACTTCACGGTCTCTTCCGCTGGGCTGCCAAGTCACCCAGGTTTGCCACCAATGCCGACTAGGGATCGCAAGCCGAATATCTTGAAGCATGTTCATATGTGCTACTCATGTATTAGTTCGCTTTGCCGCTGATCAGTTCATGTTTTGCCTTGCCTCCTTCGGTATTAATCAAACCCTATACAATGGATCCCTTACCTTGCCTCCTTGGGTTTGAAGCAAACGCTATGTAGTGAATCGCTTTCCGCATGAACATCGCATCATTCTGGATAATTTGCGATGTTTCATGTGCCGTCAATGTCACAAGCTGAAGCCTACCGTGTCCATGGAGCAAAGGTTGTCCGCCCCGTATCGCCAGCGAAACCTCACATGTTAGACGAGGAATCGTCAGTTTCCCATCTCTCCCCCTACGACGTGTCGCGACATTGATTGGTTCAACATCTACCAGTAGCTTGGTCGCACAACCCTGTCCACTACACATGAGCAAGGTCTTTACTTTGGGTCAGCGGTAGACTGTCGTCCTTGCTTGCGGTTGCCTGGAGTTCGAATCTCGGGTGGTATATATAATTTGCACAGAACGTGTTTCTGAGTCTTCTTCCGTCGCCGAAAGTATTCGAGCGTGAGTTCAAAATTGCGATGAAAATCGACAAGTAACGGGAATGAATGCCCCTGCGCGGCAACAATGATGGCACGTTCATACCAGGGGGAAGACGGGACGACGCCTGTGACAACGACCTGTCTAGAAGCTGGAAAGTAAAAGTTTTAAGTTAAAAGTGAGGTTAAAAAACAAAATCCCCGTACGTTCGAACTCTTCTATTGGCAGGGGCTTGCTCTTGTTCATCGACGAAGCGGAAGCTTTCTTGGGCAAGAGATCTAGCGCAGGTATGTCGGAGGACACCAGAAACGCCCTGAATGCTCTGCTCTACAACACGGGTTCCGCCAGCCACCGGCTGATGATGGTATTGGCTACCAATAGAGCGGAGGTAAGGAAAATAAACGTATACTATTATTATGATTGTTATGTTTTCCATCTTCTAATGCTCTAATGTGCATGAACGTCGATCACTCATAAACATTGTAAACATGTCCGGAAAGAAGAATAGGTAGCGAAATATATTGATAGATAGAAAGAACCCCGTGAACTAAAGGCAATAACATCCAAAATTTTCTCCCTTGCATATGCCGCTTGAAATATCTACTCGAATATCACATACTTGGTATCATACTGACCCCCATGAACAGCGGAAGAGGGTGGCATGGCTAGGTTTTTAATTGAGATCCTAGGGCTGGGGCTAGCGGCGAAAATGTATCTCCACCGACCATAGGCCTTGAAAAACGCCAGTAACAGCCAGGCGTTTTTAATAGAAGAAAAAAATGTTGTTGGTTTTTTTCTGAACGAGACGGCGTAGAGTACTCCAACGCATGTCTGTAGAATTTTTCGCGCAAACATTCGAAGAATTGACGGAGTAGGATCAATTAACGTAATATTTTAGCATCCACAGTCCATCCTATACCGAAACTAAGTGATTACGACGCAATGCCTGCATGTATATACTTTTTCCGTATATAAATCCAAAAGTTTACGCCGTTTTTGGGAGTTAAGGCCCTGAAATTTTGCACACGTCTTTTACCGAGCCGTTGACGAACGGGTTTTTTTTTTCCGACGGAATGTTCGGGTCTAAAGAGGCCTAAATATCCCCCCCCAAAAACAAAATACGAACTATTGCGCTGCTGTTACCACGGGAACTGAAGGATACGCCAGGTAAAACTGGGGTGCTAATGCATTTGAGTTAAATTGAC
>JAYJMJ010000236.1:3322074-3334487 GCA_036873875.1 Laminaria ephemera
CCCCACTACGGTGCATCGCTCCATTTTGTTCGCGAGAGGGGTTCAGCATTTTCTTCCCTCCTCGAATTGTGCATACATATGCTACGTAGGCGCTTTCTGCGTGTCAATTTCGCACACGAAAAAGTCTCTCGGGGGGCTGGAACTCGCGAAATCCACTATCAGCCCCTTTAGAGCTGGACCCACGTTTTTGGGGACACACTACTAGGAATTAGTGTGGGATACGATTATATTACGAGGATTACCACTAGACCACCGGGGATGCCGGATTGTACGGAAGAATTGTGAGATGAGATGACACGTGCTACGATAGGGGTACCGTACAGTAGCACGTCTTGGCCAACTCATTTCTGACTGGCGAGGCTCCTCAACTGAGGAACTACTTAATATTAGTATCGTTGGAATGCCATTCGTGTTTCACAACGTCGTTTTTTACCTACTACTGTGGCCATGGGATTGTTCATCAGGTTGCACTTTTTTTCTCAAAAGTCAGTTTTGGGGCGAGGTACGGAGCTCCTCAAATGAGGAGCCTCGGAAGAATGAGGTGGACCCCTACCGCAGCGTGCTTTGGGTCCGTAGTGGTTGCGTTAGTCTGTTATAATAACACGCGCGATCGAAGTATCACACGCAGCTTGCAAAGATGACTTTCGCCGACATTTCTCGATCTCACAGCTAAAATGTCTTTCATTTTTTTTTAAATAACGTTTTTGTTATTGCGTTGAGGGGAAAGTTTGCTACGTAATAATAGTAGTTGGCCGATGCTGAGGGCTAAGGGTTGGGTCAACACTCATACGGCAGGGTCAACATTCATAGAGTAGGGTGCCCGCGAAGCGTTTTGATCTCAGCCAAAGGATATGGTGTAGACGACATTCGCAACGTTTGGAGTACAGTAGTGGTCCCTCAATAGTGTCGGCTGCCCGCTATAGCGCCTGTGAAATCGCTTAGCACAGATGGGAACAACAAGTAGTGGCAGTGTGCCGAGTAGTGCTGGTTGCCGCTATAGTGCCGGTATTGCCGGCTCGCACATACCGGCGCTATAGAGGGGCCACTACTGTATATACCTGGTATGTTGGAGGTGTGGCGGTGGTGATGGTGGCGGTAAGGGAAGATACATCATACCAGGTAGGTGATAGGAAGGCTGTTTGCGCCGGCAGTAGGGGCAGATCATCGATAGGAAGACTGCTCGCAACCCGAGTAAAGTAAGAGTGCGGAATAGTGCCAAGGGAGGGCTGGGGGCGGACGCGGGGCCTGCATCGCGCGGTGTACTGTTCGTGGTTGTTATTTGTGATTGGGGAGCTCTAATTTTAGCAGTAGCGATAGGTGCTAACGATATCGCTGCTGTTGCAAGTACTTGGGATATCAGAGGGAAAAATTGGCGAAAAAAACTGACGATTACAGCATCATGACACGAAGCAAAGGGGGCTGCTGTCTTAGGAGGTGGTTGGCTTTGTTTCTGCAGTACAATCCAAGGAGTTGTACGACACGCACGCAGCATGATACTACTCATCCTTCGGCGCGCTCACACTACATATGGACGGTTGATAAGGCCGCACGTCCCCTGTGTAGGTGAATCTCATCCATACTAAAGTCAAGTTGTTGTTCAAATATTCCCGAGCGGATACTCGTGCTCGTAGGGACTTTTTCTTGCGTAAACATTGACCAGCGGAAAGCGCGAGAGCGTGAGTTCGCAAATTCGATGAAAATCGACGAGCATAAAAAACTGATAAATAGCGAGAATGCTGAACCCTATGCGCGATAAAAATGAAGGCACGTTCCGGCGGGGAGAAGGGAAAACACCTGTGACCACGGCTTGTCCAGAAGGTCGCTGATGGTAAAACCTCTTACGAGTTGAACTGGAAAGTAAAGTGATGACAAAATCTCCATCGGTTTGATTGCATTTTTTGGGTCCCACAAGGGTTACGAGATGATATATTGTTACATGGCATCATACCAAAGCAGACGTGTATGATTTGTGCAAAAGGTACCGTGTACCGTGGCCTTCAGCGGCCAAGGAAAATATAACTATACCTGGTATACACCTGATATTTCGCATGTAACAATAGTGATATATATAATGTTAGCCATTCATCTTCTCGCCCAATGTTGACCTACCAAAATTAAAACACCAAATGTGGGCAGGAAATAGTTTATCTCTTGTGACTCGATCGCACCGTTCAGCTACTGCAAATTTGACCCCCACTCTAATTCCAAGTGGTTTGTTCCTAAATCGTTGGTGCAGCTATAAAGGGGCTATAACCCTTTTGCTACTGCCAAAACGATCCCACTCTAATTCCAAGTGTTTTTTCCCCAAAACCGCGGGTGCAGTTCTCAACGGGTAAAGGCCCAAGTCACTCAATCGATTCTACTACGTATCATTATCACTACCAACACAACGGGTATTACCCAAAAGCTTACCGGTACCTCTTAACTCTCCTTTTTCGTTGGCTGAACGCCTCTCCGAATTGGAAAATCGCATCAACTGCAGCCAGCATCAACATTCCCGTGCCCCTAGGAGTAGGGAAGGCCTCTCCGAATTGGAAAACCGCATCGACTGCGGCCAGGGCAGCATCAACATTCCCATGCCGCTACGAGTACAGTCTATACCCGTAGGAACCGCTTGAAAGCGCGTTACAACAGAAATACGAGTATACCGGTATACTCGTAGGGTGTACTCGTCGGGAACTACGAGTATATACTCTTAGGGTAGTCTACACTCGAAGGAAATTACCAGCATATACTCGTGGGGAAACTACGAGAATAGTCGTAGATGCGCTTCAAAGTGCGTCACAACACTACAAGCATTTCGAGTATAGTAGTGGTCCCTCTGTAGCGTCGGTATGTGCCAGCCGGAAATGCCGGCATTATAGCGGCAACCGGCGCTACTCCGCATACTGCCCCTACTGGGGGTTCCCAACTATGCCGAGCGATTTCACAGGCATTATAGCGAGCAACCGGCACTATAGAGGGACCACAACCATACTCGTAGCAAACAGTTCAAAGTGCGTCGTCACAAAAAAATCTGCGACCGGCGTTAAGCCAAAGTCAATTAGTCAGTCAGAACGAACCTAACCTGATGGGGGAATGGATATACAAGTCGGCCTAATTTCAGGCGTGCCCCCTGGGCCGACAACTAAATAAAAACTTCAAAACAGTTTCTTGTCTTCTATGACTGCATGTATATACGTCCGTCCTCAATAGACTCAAAAACACGTTGCTGCTACGTATGATACTGCACGTAGCTGAGGACACCACTCGCACACTAAATCTGTATGAATACTCCATCGTACTCGTACTTTGGAAACCATGGCACGATAAGGTGTAAGGTTCCACTTGAAAATTAACATTTACCAGGATTATCACGACGACGACTACTGTTGCATAGAACTACTACTGCTGTGATACGGGATCATACGTACGATGTACGTTACGGACAAACCTTTGCAAAAGAGCCGCCTACTAGGACTATCTACGACCACGTATGTATGTATAGGCTATACTGCTATCGCATATTAATAGTACGAGATTATAAAGAAAAAAAAAAAATACAACAGGTACGTAAACGAGTTTTAAAGGTCAACAGAAACAGCAATCCAACAAACTAATCAAACCACTTGCACACAAACAAAACGCAACAGGAGGAATCGAAACGAACAGACACCTCGCTCGACCTCACTCACACCTCGGGGCAAAGAAAACACACGAACACGTTTTTCGGGGCTTAGCCTCGAAAAAAGGTATCATCTCCCAGACCAATAATCAAAACGTGCGTGCGTATGACATCACTCACACAAGCTCCAAAACCAAAATGCCAAAAAACGCCACAAAACGCCAAAAACGCCGAAAAACGTTGAAAAACGTCGAAACACGTTGAAAATCGCCGGAAAACGTCGTAAAACGCCGAAAAACGTCACGAACTCCGGAATTTCTTGCGAAGCCAGGCGCGAAACTGCAACCACCAGTTCGACAGGGCGGGAGGGTCCGCCCAATACAGCCCACGCACAAAGTCGGGTTGCGCCTTCGCCTTGGCCTTGATGAGTGCCGAGTACGTCGAAAAGTAATTCAACATGAGCAGCGCTGCTCTCGAGCACACTGCGACGTCAATCGCCGGTAACGCCGCGCTAACTTCGTCGGCCGTCATGGACTGGCCTGCGGCCAAAGCAGACGTTTCTTTCGAGCCATTATTAAACCCGCCCAGATGTTGCCCCCCCGCGTAAGCTGGGAGGGAGACATCATCCAGGGTAAACACCGGCACCGCGTTTCCGGACTTTGTGGCCTCTAGGAAGTGGGCGTCGTCGCTTGTCGCGAAGACGAAGCGCGGTACGACGGCGAGCTCGTGGGGGGCTTGCCGGAGCAGAACATCGACCGTGTTGCGGAAATTGACTTCCTCCACCCAGCACAGCCCGCCGTTTCCTAGGGCATCCTTCACCCATTCCCGAGCGCTGCGAGCAGAAATATATAGCAGTGGGATTCGCAGTAGCAGTGGGTTTAGGAACGACGTATTAGGATATTGTGACGGATATGCAGTGGGGGCAGCGTTGTGATATTGTGTCGGATATGCAGCTTTCGACAAAATGGTTGAAATATGCTCGACTTTTGTTAATACACTTGTCCATATTTTCCGATCAACGCGCCCCCACCTTGCACTTCGAACTCCTTGTATCGAGCGCATATCACCTCGAGATCTTGCCGCCGAATGTACGTATCAATAATTTTGTCAAAAGCTAAGGTTAGGGTAGGGGTAACATCTAAAGTCAAGTACCATGGTATATCTCAAACATTTTTACTTTTTCGAAGATGCTAGGCCAAGCAAGCTCTACGCAGTCCTCGTTTTCTGACCAACCCATTTTCCGACCAACGCGCCCCCACCTTCCGCTTTCGAACTCCTCCTTGTATCGAGCGCACGACGCCTCGAAATCTTGCCGCCGAGTATGTTTAAACTTACGTACATATCAACCATTTTGTCGAAAGCAAAGGTTAGGCTTAGGGTTGTACTTCGAGTAGTTTTTAGAGCCAACTATATTTCAACCATTTTGTGGAAAGCTGGGCCAAGCAAGGTCTACCTACACAACTCTCATTTTCCGACCAACGAATAAAGCTGCACCTTCCGCTTTCGAACTCCTCCCTGTACCGAGCGCACGACGCTTCGAAATCTTGCCGCCGAATGTGCGCGCACATAAACTGCGTCTCGGCCCCCCCTTGGCGACCGCGCCGCCCCCCCTCCCCTCCCCCCCCGCCCCCCCGCCCCTCTCCCGCCTTCCCGCCAACCACGACTTCCGTGGCCTTTCGTCGGAAGCGATCGATGCTATCCTCTACGAAATCCTGCAGCCAGGTGGCTTCCTCTGAAACGTGTAGCTTGACCATGGTGTGCCAGTGCTGGTCGCCGCGTACTGAGGTCGGTGCCCAGCTCTGCAAGGGAAGGGGTGCAAAAAAAACGCGAGGGGATGCAGTGATTGGTTAGTGTTTACGACATGGCCCAACTGTTTTCTCTTTTTTTTTTTAATCCTCCGGCGGGTGGAATAAAATTAAAATAAAAAAGCTAGAAAAGCTCACCACACTTCCACGCATTTTCGTATTATACGTACGTGTCTTGAGTCTATATTAACTCCTCGTGACATCTTCATTCCGATAAATTGCCCAGGCGGTCGGGGCTAGGGTCTCCGCGTACTGAGGTCGGCGCACAGCTCTGCAAGAGGTTAGTGAAAATAAAACACGAGGCGATGACGTAGTAGTTACAGGGAGTGTTCACGAGTTGGCCCAACTTCGACAAAATGGTTGATAGTCCACAAACTACATCTTCATTCTGAGAAATTTCTCAGGCGGTCGGGGATAGCGTCAGTGTTTAAAGTCAACCAAACAAGTTTGGTCGACAGCAAATCCATTCCTGACCTGAAACATGCCAAACATGGCTGAAACGGCGAGGACCTGGTCCGGCATATCGCGCAAAACGCTCCAGCCAGCTTCCGTTGAATTCGCCAAGGGCAGCGGAACCTGCCAAAACGATAGAACGATCGAAACAATCAACGAGAAACGATCGGGGGGGCATTTTTCGCAAACACGCAAGAAAAAAAAAACACGAAAAAAACACTTTGTAGTTTTGTAAGAAAAACATTCTCGGCCGGACGGGCAAACAAAACGATCAGTACCTAAACTATACCAGGTATAGTGTGGTATACCAGTGGACTTGGCCAAGGGAAGCGGGACCTGCCCACGATCGAACGATCGGAACAACCAAAGGGAACGATCGGGGCAGCGTTTATCGCACACAAAGTAAACAAAATCACGAAAAAAACACGTACTATAAAACGTTTTCGTTCACAGCACAAAGAACATAGTCCAAAAATTCAACAAAATAAATCTTCTGGCGGACTGGTAAAAACGAAACCTTAACAAAAACTGTAAGTACAAAACACATGCCAGTGGGGTTCGCCAAGGGAAGCCGGACGTGCCAACGATCGAACGATCGACCAACCAACGGCAACGATCGGGGCGGCGTTTTTCGCACACAAAAAAAAAATCACGACGAAAAACTCTTTAATTTAAAAAAAAGGAAATTATCGATCGGGGGACCATTTTTCGCACACAAAAAAAAAAGTAACGAAAAAAACAAAAACGTACGAATTATTATATGGTCGACATTTTTTCCGAAAACACTTTTTTGCGAGTTTTTTTTGGACAACTTCCATACAGGTCGGCCAAGGGTTGGGGTTTGTTATAGGATTAGGGTCAGGTTTTACGGCGTTTTATCCAAAGTCTCTTCTCAGAACACTGGAACCACACGCTGGACAACCACAATTTCATGTTTTCTATACTGTATCCTATATGTTTCTTTACCTGCCTCGTATAGAGAGCGGGGCGGCGTTTTTCGCACACGCAAAAAAAAAAAACTTTGTTTTCCTGGCTGCTGCACCAACACCAACCAAAATTGTGTTATACGAAGTCTAGGTTTACGTCGTCGCGAAGGCTTCGATTGGACAATCCTCCGTCGGCGCACCTGAGGCTAACTGTCATAACTAGTCGGCGAGTTATAGTCAGCCAAGTCACATCCCTACCCAGCCAACTAATAACTAGTCAGCCAAGTCATAGCCCTAATTATTAGACTAATAACTAGTTGGCTGACTCGTCGGCGACTTATGGCCAGCCAACTCACAGCCCTATCAACTCGACAATCCTCCGTCCGCGCACCTGAGGCAGCTCGCCCCAGCCCATCCTGCGAAAGTAGTCTCCATTTCCGGAGAGTTGCTTGATAGGCATGTCTACCAGGTACACGCTTTCCGGAGGCTGCACCACCTACAGATGGTTGGGGCAAGCGGCAGACAGTGCACAGGGTTGGCGGGAAGGGGCAAAGCAAACAAGTCACGGTTTATCCCCTTTGACCGCGGCACAACAGAACAAGAAAAAGGGTTTTTTAAAACTGACGATTACACCAGTATCAGCCACACCACTTGAAGCAGTCCGGGGCTGCTGGGGTAAATGTACAAGATGAGTATCACAACATGTGTCCAAACTGCAGCGGAGGGAAACGTGCGATACGCGCAAACACGGCACGCACTATAATTAATTATGTACTACCAGCTAGTACGGCAGAGCGAGCGAGCGAGCGAGTGGCTAACCGACACAGCTGGATCGACAAAAAAAGACAAGAGCGAGTGTAAAACGCGACACGCGCTACTAAAAAAATGAGAAGCGAGACTGTAAAACACGATATGCGCTATACGAAATACATGTACACTCATATGGCAAATCGAGCGAGGTAACGCTAGCGAGCGGCCTAACCCGCTCCTGCTCGTCTTCCAACAGGACGCTGAAGTCCGCCTGCAGGATGACCTTGTCTCCCCCAGGGCGCCTTTAAAACGCGACACGCGCTACCAAAAAAATGATAAGTGAGCCTAAAAAACACGACACGCGCTATATAAGCACTCGTAAGGCAAAGCGAGCATGCGGG
This sequence comes from Laminaria ephemera, assembly GCA_036873875.1. NCBI lineage: Eukaryota > Phaeophyceae > Laminariales > Laminariaceae > Laminaria > Laminaria ephemera. The sequence goes on from JAYJMJ010000236.1 coordinate 3,330,014, forward strand.
CTAACCTGCTCGTCTTCCAAGAGAGAGCTGAAATCCGCCTGCAGGATGACCTTGTCTCGCCCCAGCAGCTCTTCCAAGAACCCGAACTCCCAGATCGCGTCGTATCGCACCGGCTTGCCTGAAACAACCAAATAGCCCGCAGTGGAGGAGGAAAATGCAACAATGTGTTTGTTAAGAAGTGCTTCCCCTATCGAACCATTCCAACCATAGCACGTGTCATTATCAACACGGTAGTGGTCCCTCTATAGCGCCGATATGTGCCAGCCGGAAATACCGGCACTATAGCGGCAACCGGTACTACTCCGCATACTGCCACTACTGGATATTCCCACTTGTGCCAACCGATTTCAAAGGTGTCATAGCGGGCAACCGGCACACTACTCAACAGGCGCTATAGAGGGACCACTACTGTATGGTATACTTATATATTTACAGGTCGAAGGCGGGACAAAGGCGCAGCCGACACCATGGCAGCAGCATGAGAGAGAACACTTCGTAAGCCGCAGCCGAAAACCATCGCACCAGCACGAGGCAGCACACTTCGTGAACCTTTGCGGGGGCAAAGCGTTTGTCACCTTCTCCGTTGCGGCGACGTAGCCAGGTACCTTCGGAGGTCTCTCTCTTGAAGACCTCCGCACCTCAGCTCTGCACCTCACCCAAAAAAGACTTTGAGAAACAATGTGATGCAAGCTTAACCTGATAAACAATCCCATGGCCTAGGTATAAAACGAATGATACTGTAAAACACAAACGGTATTCCGACGACATGGGTAGCTCCTCGGTTGAAGAGCCCTTTTCAGTCAGAAAAATATGTTGGCCAAATAATCATGGTAGGACGACAAAGCATAAAATGCTACCTGGTATCCTGGTCGTGGCATGCAGCCAAAGGTGGTACAAACGCGGTACAAACGTGGTACAAACGCGCAGACGGCATCAGCGCAGCAGCATGGCACAGAACACTTTGTGGACCTTTGCGAGGGCAAAGTAAACAGTGCAAAGTTACCTTCCCCATTATCGGCGATGTAGTCGGGTATCACCAGCATCCGGTCCAGCACCCGCGCAACCGCTAGTCCGGCCTCCAAAGCTCTCAGCTGGTTGCCCATGCCGAACTGTGGTTGATAGATCTGTCACAAAAGGAAAGGTAGGGATTGGTTGATAGATCTTTCACAAAGAGATTGGTTGATATATCTGCCACAAAGGGATAGATCTGTCACAAAGGTAATCGTCGGGACTGGTTGATAGGTCTGTCGTAGATCTGCCACAAAGACGAAGCTAAGAATTGGTTGATAGATCTGTCGCAAAGAGAAAGGTAGGGATTGGTTGAGATATCTGATATCTGTCACATTGATAGACCTGTCCCAAAGGAAAAAGTAGGGATTGGTTGATGGATCTGTCACATCGATCGATATATCTGTCACAAAGGGAAAAGGAAAGGTAGGGATTGGTTGATAGATCTGTCACATTGACAGATTTGTCACAAAGGCAAAGGTAGGGATTGGTTGATAGATCTGTCATATTGATAGATCTGTCACAAAGGGAAAGGTAGGGATTGGTTGATAGATCTGACACAAAGAGAAAGGGGGGGGTTGAACTCTGAGCTGGTTGCCCATACCGAACAGTGGTTGATAGATCTGTCACAAAGGGAAAGGTAGGGATTGGTTGATAGATCTGCCCTATTGATTTATCTGTCACGAAGGGAAACGGGTTATAACCCTTTAACGCTTTAACGCTTTTATAACCGCATTCCCGTGATGGGGACAAAACAGTTGAAATACGGTATGAATGTTAGGAGTTGGAAAAGGGTTAAGGAGGCGTCATTGATCACACCACGGCGTGAAGGGGTTACGTAAGAGACTCGCGCTACGATAGCGGTAGCAGTTCTTGGCCAAATTGTTTCTGACGACGGAGCTCCTGAGGAACAACCCAATATCGCTGGAATACCTTTTGGTGTTTTACAGTAACACTCGCTAAGTGCCTCAGCCATGAGATTGTTCACCGGGTGAAGCGACCATTTTTTTGTCACAAGCCAATTTTTGTGTGAGATATATGACTCCTCAAGAAATAACCCTCAGAAAATATAGGCGCACCTCTACCGTACTATTAGTACTATTAGTACTATTAGTAGCATGGGCCAATAACTAGGGTTGTGAGCTGGCTGGACTTCACTTCACGGTTATTGAATAGTTATTAGTTGGGTAGGAGTAAAGCCAACTAACCGACATATTCTTCTTGAATAACAGCACTATTAATAGTGACTAGTAATAGTCCAGCCACCAAACGCGCCAGTCAGATGCAAAAACGCAGAACGAGAACTCCGCACAATACCGCACGCAACTAACGGTAATACCTACCAGATAGCCAACTACTACTATAACTAGTCGGCGACGTATACACTAAATCGACGAGCAGTGGGAATGCTGCACCCTCTGCCAGAAAAAAAAAGGTACGTACCAGGGACGACACCTGTGATCGCGGCTTGTCCAGAAGATGGAAAGCAAAAGGGAGAAAAAAAAAAAAAAAGTCAGCCAACTCACAGCCTAACAGTAACTCACGAGGTATTTGGTCTCATTGTAGTGCGGCTCCGGCACCCCAGGTCGTCGCCACAGGTCCTCCAGCTCAATGTTTCTTGTTGGGAGAGCCGTCAACCGTCCCATGAAGCGGTACGCTAGGAGCCGTAGATGTGTCAAATCCAGATGTCTCTGGAACAGGAGATCATACGCCGGCACTGAAGATACCGCCGGTTGTTTGTCCTGGTAGGGTGGACCCAGATCAAATAAATAAGAGAGATACAGGTACGGAGTGAAAACACGTGGTGACGTCCCAGCCAAAAAAAAAACACAAACAAAACGGCATAAGGGAAAATGTTCGCACAAGCCTCAATATTTCGCATTGCGGTATCTACATCAGTTGCATGTTGCAGTTTAAGTAAAAGCATGCACGCCTACATGACAGTGAACCCGCGAGGATATCCCAGAGCATGGCAGAGCGATAATATGTGGTGGAGTCCCAGCAGGTACGTATCTACGTCGGTTGCATGTTCCAGTATGAGTAAAAGCATGCACGCCTACATGTCAGCAGCAAAACCCGCGAGGATAGATGTTGGTCATTTAGCACTACCCACTAGACCGCATAATCACGTGACTGAGTCGTCTACCTGGTAGTGGGTAGTGCTATATATCCAAAATAATATATACGTTCGAGTTCATCGAATCTCGGCGGCTTCGTTCGCATTGATCTCCGGGGATCTCCCCTCGCCACGGACGAGCATCTAACAGCAATTTATCATAACCTTTCGTAAATATTCTGCAGCGCGCACGCTCGAAAATAATAAACGTGAAGCCGCCGAGATTCGAACTCACGACACATCCTTGATATAGCGTGACTGAGTGGTCTAGTGGGTAGTGGTATATACCAGGTAACCAACAATAGCCTAGAGATCGGCGTCAACGGACAACGAAAACGCACCGTGAAGGCACTTGTCTTCTGGCAGAACACAATTGCTATGACAGGGGTAGCGATTTTTGAGGGCGTTTCACGGGTCATGACCGTTTCTTTTGTGGCCATCGTATTTTTTATATTGTGACTAACGGGGCTCTCCGACTGAGGAACTACCCAATATCGATGGAGCACCATGTGTGTTTTAACATTTTGATTCGTTCTATACCAATATTGAATATGTTCATCGGGTTGCACTTTTGTTTTTGCCTAAAGATACCCCTACCGCACCATGCGTCAGTATTAATATCTATATATACTGGTATATATACAGGAATATATAAACAAGCGCGCTGTGCCCAGTGGCAGACAAGGGCTATCACTTAACACAGTATAAGCCGACGAATAAGAAACAACCAAATAAGAACGTCGGGCTCACTTTTTGGGGGGCGCTAAGAAATTTGGATTAAGAAATCGTGCTTAGCGGTGAGCGCTACAGCAAACCCTAATATATACAGTAGCTGCTCAAGGTAGATTTCACCGTAAGATTTTAAGTCTTGCTCAGATTAGGTGTAAATTGTTGGCGGGGCCATACTGTACCGCACTAACGCTGACTCACCCTTGCGTACAAGGCGTCCTTGTAAGTCCGCACGAGCTTCTCTGGCGGCCGCTCCCACTCCCCCGCCCCCCCTCCCCTCAGCGCAGGCGTCGATGTGCTCGCACCCTCCCCCTGGGTAGACCCCTCCTCCTCCTCCTCGTCCTCCTCGTCCTCCTCCCCCCCCTCCTCCTTCTTCTCCTCCTCGGCCTGCAGCATCTGACGAGCAAAGCTTATCTCTCCGGTGAGGTTGGGATGCAATATTCCGAGCCCCCTGCCGTGTCCAAACTCTGCCAAGAATCGTTCCAGCGATCCAGCCCACGAGTGCATCGCGCCGCCTCCCGGTAAAAGCGACTCGTCCTGGGGCGTAGGGTAGGGTAGGGTAGGGTAGGGTAGGGTAGGGTAGGGTAGGGTAGGGTAGGGTAGGGTAGGGTAGGGTAGGGT
>JAYJMJ010000236.1:3345625-3358626 GCA_036873875.1 Laminaria ephemera
AACCCAACCCAACCCAACCCAACCCCACCCAACCCACCCCAACCCAACCCAACCCAACCCAACCCAACCCAACCCAACCCAACCCAACCCAACTCAACCCAACCCAACGTATAGTCAGCCAACTCAAAGCCGTACTGATCGGGTACTTTCTGCCGCAGGACTTTGCCGGATCTGCCAAGGTGTATCCGGACTTGGGGGAAGCAGGTGGGGTTGAAGTGCGTGCTCAGGAAATATTGGACCTTATGGACCTACGGTAGATGTTCGCCGAAGATCCTTGAATGGCGCCGCAGGCTTCCTTTGCGGCGTCGAAAAGCTTTAACATATCGGACAGATCAGATAGATCCCCATTTGGTGATCTAGATCATTGGGGGCAGACAGATTCCTAATCGATATGTACAAGATCTAAATCATTTTTTTGTCAGGTAGATATGTCGCAGGCTTCCGTTGCGGCGTCGAAAAGCTTTCGCACATCGGACAGATCAGTTAGATCCCCATTTGGTGATCTAGATAGTAGGGGGCAGACAAATTACTGATCGGTATGATATACGTACAAGATCTAGATCATGTTTTGCCGGGTGGGATATGTCTGACACGGCTCTTGCGCACATGTTTGCCGGGTGGGATCTGTATGATACGGCTCTTACATAACATCTCACAACGGCAACTGCAGGATCTAGATGATCTAGATCGTGATCTGTCCGATGTGTGAAAGCTTTCCTTCCGTGCATGTACATGGTATGCGCTAGAGGTTGGCATGGGATAGACGGACAGCTAGGGGGACGGTCTACGAGCGTTTAATAGTATGCATAGGATCTAGATGATCTACGGTCGTGATAGGGTCTAGATGATTTAGATCGTGATCTGTACGCTGTGTAAAAGCTTTCCGTGCATATTAGAGGTTGGCATGCGCTAGAGGTTGCCATGGGATAGACGGATAGCTAGAAAGGTGTACTGCAAACGGTTGGTCTCGTGGGGAGGAGACGCGAACCATGATAATATTATACCTGGTAGTAAAAATACTACTGTAGCTTTCACTAAGGACTCGCGCTGGTGGATATTTGTAACTGTTGTCAACTGTGTGCGTTGGTGGGAAACGTTGCCATGGTGCCTGCTGCTGCTGCAACTTGCTGCTGCCTGCTGCTGATGCTACTGTTTGTCTGTTCCCCTGGATAGTGTGTTTTGAAAAAACAACACGGCCGTTCCTCGGTTTGTTCTTTTTTGGGGGATCCGATGGTCGGGCGAGACACGAGACACAAGAGGTTCGGCCACACGGGGGTGGAAAGGAGCCCTTATTTTTTTGTCGCCGTCGTAAATTAGTTACTCACTGAGTCGATCCTCTCACGTATTCCTAATCTTGGACCTCCACACGCTTTCCAATGCAATACCATAACACTAGCCCACCCTGATGAGTCTAATAAGTAGAAGCATAGAAGCTTCGGGGAAACACCGGCTCCTCAAATCTCACTCCCACACATCTACCCTGCGAGGATATGAAGCCTCAGCAAGGAACGTCAAAAGGGGAAAAAAGAAAGGAAGCTTACCCGTAGGGCGCTCGAAATACGCCCCAGACACCGAATGTACCGAGCCCCAGCGGCGGGGGGAGAGGGGGGGAGCGAAAATGTATCCTTGAAAACTGCAAATCACTAGCTATCGCCACCTCCCCAGCTAGGGTGGAGGGCGTACTCATTTGTTGCTTGCCTTAGTCATTTGACCATTGACCACGCATCCCTTTCGAGACGGAGCAGGGGGGGGGGCGAAAATGCACTCGGAAAACGGAACATTTAGTTACCGCTTCCCTGCGCCCCCAGCGAGGAAGGGGGGGCGAACGTGCCCCCCAGCGAGGAAGGGGGGGCGAACGTGCTTTCGGAGCACGGAATAAGTCTAGAAAGGGTCAGGTGAGGATGGTGATGTTCAGTGTATCAGCTTTTGCGTAACGTACCGCCGAAAAGGGACACGGATATTCGTTATATATTGGAATAATCTATGAATGCACTGCACATTGTCGGAAGAAAAATTAAATCTTAACACCTACCAGGTAGCTTACTACTGTAGCTACCGCGACATCCCCAGCGAGGGGGGTTGTAATCATCGTATCATGCATGGCCGTAGTCCGTAGGACCATATAGACCTTCGCATCTTTACAATGCCGGAGCGGAGCACGTAGGGCTTTCACCGACCAGGAAGACATTGCGTGCATCAAGCGCGAAGCGCCGGGAGGTGTTCGGCGAGTCGAATGAAGTGCGAGCTGTGCATGCTACTAAGAACCGCTTGTGAGGGAGGGGGGGTGCACTCATTTCATGCATTGCCGTTGTCATACCTAACTGTGCGTGCAAAAGCTCGGGGAACGAAGATTCTTCAGTTATTATAGAAGGTGACTCGTCCACACGTTTCACCGTCCAACCTCCAACGCCCACCCTCCTCTCGTATGTGAATGTGACGAATGATTCTTGAAGAGACAGTATCAACAAAAAGGTACGAGTCATATGATACGTATCTTTCATAAAGGTCAACGACCCAGGCGTTAACCTGTAAGAATACGTTTCTTTAACAGATAAGAAGGAAAGAAGACAAGCGTTAGGCAGCAAAGATATACAGATACTGTTGTATGTAGAGACCGCACTGATCTTTTGTGGCCGCGTCAAGACCACAATGTGCACTAACATACTACTTTTAGCGTCGGAGAGTGGTCAGTCAAGGGGGTCAAACCGCGGTCTCTAATATGCTAGCAATTGTGTCCGAAAATATAAGGAACATTTATGTATAAGCATTCATGTTCAACGGTCTTTACATATCCAGAATATTTGGAAGCATTTTGTTACTGTTTCAAGCACATCAGTTGTGAGTTCGACCGGTTGAGTGGTCAATACTCAATTTACGATCTTTGTGGTTGGGCGTTCAAATTGACGGTTTCGCTTTTTATTCCTACGGTTTGATTTTGATTTTGTTCTCCAAGAAGCAAGGCAAAGCCGCATTTTTTCACGACAGCGTTCTCATTGCTTCGTACCTCGGTCACTGCTCTGCCTACAGCTGGTATCAAAGCACGCACGCTTCGAGAGCTCCGCCTAGTAGTTGCGACGGGCCCTGGTATACACACTATCATCAACGCTTAACGCTGCTGCTGCCGGTGGGCTGTTGCTGCTTCTGCTGCTGTATAAAAGTCGATGCGGATAATTTATAGGGTGATGGTTGGGATTTCGACCTTCGGCGCTCAAGGCGATGGGGCTAGAATCCCCGCGCGATTTACGGCTCCAAGCATCAGAACTATCAGCGCTGTTTCTAGCGGCTTGTACTCCAGCACGATAATTAAACCGCAGGTGTGTACAGGGGGGCTGGGCAAGTTATTTGATCGGCTCTGCTGTGCTTGACAATCGTTGGGGCTATATAAGGTTGGACGAGGTCTGTTTGGGTGATGCAGCGGTGATGTGCAATGTGCCGCGTTTTTGTCGCTCTTTTTATTCTGCGGGTGTACAGTATCTTCGCTGTTTGTGTTGCCGTGCTCCGTGTAGAACTAACCCTCTGGATAGAAGTCCACCAGTAGCACCAACCAAGTACACCCCCTATCTCAGCAGAGAGCAGCAGCCTCCTCCTTGCTGGGGTGCGTCCATCTTGCTCGCTAAGTTTTGTTCTTGTTGAATTCACGACAGAACGAAATTGAAATTGAAATACGGCGGACATACCTTCGGTGCTCGTATTGCCCTAGTCCGTATAGAACAATCCCTCTGACTTGAGACCCATCAGTAGCACCACCCAAGCAGACCCTCGCCTTTAAGCCCTACGAGTATCTCTTAGCAGCGAGAGCAGCCTCCTTCCTTGCTGGGGCGCTTCCTTCCGCCTCGCACGCAGTTCGCTATGTACTCGGTAAGTTTTGTTCTTGTTGAATTCGTTCACGAAAGAAATGAAATAAATACATTGAAATACGACGCACACATCTTAGCTGTTCGTGTTGCCCTGCTCCGTATACGTCGTAGAACAATCCCTCTGACTTGAGAGCCATCAGTAGCACCAACTAAGCAGACCCTCGCCTTTAAGCCCTATCGTAACAGCGAGTAATAGCCTCCTTCCTTGCTGGGGCCCTTCCTTCCAACTCACAGTACTCGCTAAGTTCTGTTCTTGTTGAATTCACCCACGAAAGAGATTGAAATTGAAATTGAAATACGACGTGTTTTCTTCGTCATTTCGAGCACGAAGCCCCTTCCCCTTTGCATCCTGAGTTCACTCGGTCGTTCATGATTTAACCGACTTCTCGAAAAAAGACCCCTCTCGCGCGCGCACGGGCGCATCACATCCCTAGCCCTGCTGACATTACTGTTGCTGACCGTCGACACGACAGGAGCGGCCTGAGGTGTCGATACCGATACCTATCAAACTAGAGGAGGAAAGTGGCGGCGGCGGAAATTGTAGCGAAAAGCGCAACGGCCACGAAAGCTGGCAAGTTCAACAACATGACGATTCCTCTGCTGACAGCCCGGAGCGGTCGCGGATGCCTAGCAGGTAGGTGATGATGAGCGTGTGTATCGATACAACTGAGGTACTCGTACGTTATCATACATGTACTTCGAGGTATCATGTGCGGTTATCAATCCAACTACTGTCTGAGCAGGTGCGACGTTTTTCGTGCTTTGTGTACTCACTCGAAGTATCGCCATAGGCGCCTGAGGAACGAATTGAAAGAGGTTCTGCGACCTAGGTTCTGCCTTGCGAAACGAAAGAAGAAGCGGCACGTGTTTTTAGTTCGTACGTAGTGTTACCACGAACACCATCACCACCGCGGCACGTTGATCTACTGTACCTTGGTACAGGGTACCTTCTACTACTGCTTCAGGGGTTTTATTAGAAGGACAAGGATGCCATTTCTACTGCTGTAGGTAGCAATGTAGGATCAAGGATCAGGATTTTGGGCGGTAGAAAAAAACGCACGAACGACGAATAGCCTTCCTTCCTTGTCGATCCTGTCACCACCACCACTACACCACCGCCACCACCATCACCATCACCAGCAGAACAAACTCGAACGAACGCGATTGACGATCATCCCAGCTTCTCTCTGCGCCATACCCTCCGGGTACGTTTTCCCAGTATACCTCTGGTATCGCGGTGCTGCCGTGGTATGATGTACAGATATGTGTGTTTCGCTCAGATAGGTTGTGGTCGTTGTGGTATTTTTTGGGCCTCGCTTGGTCGCAAGTCGGTAGGGCATGGTGGCATGATAATGGTATGATCATGGGTGGTATGATATGGTATTGTACGTCATCATAAATTTGTTGACTTGCGTTGTGTGGAGTGTCGAATGTTGAGCAGTCCTGTCCTCGAGAAGCTTGCCTCTTCCTCCCTACCCACGCTGGGCGCTATAACCAGCTCGTACGAGTATCGCTGCTATGCTTGGGCCATCACGTTTGATACGTGGCTGTTGACACGAGGATCGTAACAACGCAAAAATGTCGCAACGACAAGATTCCCAAGAAGCAAGATACCTGGTACCTGGTACATACCTGGTACAGCAGTACCTGGTGCAGCCAGCCTGGTACCGGTGCAAGATAAATTTTGGAGATTTTGATATTTTGCCCTGTACTCGTATATACTTCGTACATACGTACAGTAGATATGGACGGTTGGGCGGTTTGTTTGTTAGGTTTGGTGGGTGATATCGGCCGGAGGTCCTTCTCCTTCATCTACTCTCCGTGCTATATACATACGCTCGTAGATCGGTCGGTACTACGTACCAGGTACGTACCAGGTACCTGGCATTGGTTACCAGTTATAATGTGATACAAGTACCGGGTAGTATTTGTTTCCTCGGCGTTTGTTGTGTTGTTGTGTTGTTGTGTTGCCATGTTGCCCTGTGGCAGGTGTACCAGTGCGCCATGCGGTCAAATCTTGAGCTAAGGGAGCCTGCGTACAAAGCGTGTGTACTGCTGTGTACTGCTGGGTACTCGCTTGTTGCCGATCGTCAAATTTCAAGTTTTTGCCTTTTTTGTGATGGCGATCATGCGATCATTACATACACTTACTTAAAAAATTCCTGAAAAATGCGGTTGGTTCGGGATAGCATATCTATCTATGGTGTGCCAGGGTACGTACTTTTATAGCAGAGCCTATATTATCTGTCCAGACCTTTCAACATCTACGTGTATAGTTCTACATACGCAAAGCCTCAACGGTGCATACGTTGGTCTCCACTACTATACTCATCAATGCTGGTACTCATGTATGCCTGGCAGGGCTGGGCAGGGGTATAAAGGTATCCCGTCCGGGGACGCAAGGTGTCGGTGCTGGGTAGGTCGCTCTCCTCCATGGCTCAAGGCATCTCCTGTATTCTCCATTATACGTTCAAGGCTGAAATCATCACACAAGACCAGATAAATATAGTGCAAGTCCTAAAACACAGAAGAAGTGATCCCAAGCGCGATGCTCTTCCCCGGAGCATCGCCGTATACTCCCGACAAGCTACGTATACGTATAAGGGCTTTGACGTGCTATCTGTTACAATTCATACAGAGAACTGACTTCATGTCACGTCTTTCTATAGCTTACTCACCTGCGTAGAGCACTCTATAACATTAACCCACCCTGAATAGTCGTAGATGCAGATCACACGACAATAATAGGATGTCAACATAACATCCAAGAATTGGAAAGGGTATCGAAGATGCGGCTATTCGAAGCAAAATAAAATGAGGCTATAGATTCCCCCACAGGGGTGTGTAAGTGTGTCTGTGTTTGTGTGATTTTGTGTGTTATCTTTCACATTAAACCGCATATTATTGCTCTCAATTGGGAACTCCTTTCCATATACGTACCTAGTACATGCACTACCTGGTATCTGTAATTGTATCGTAGCTTCTGTAAATATTGTTGTTGCAACCGCCGATGTTTCTTTTTTGCGTCTCTGCATTATTATGCCTACCCGCATTGCTTGTCTATCCTACCCTAGCATGTGCATGGTTGACACAACGTCACAACTGGAGTCGGCAGCACCGGAGCTGTTGCCGCTCTGGCTTCGATACGGTCGACAGGTGCCGGAGGAGCTCGCTCGCGATGTCAGCTTGGGAGGGGTGAGGAAACACAACTACTGTGACTTCAAAAAAAATACAGAGTTTGACCTGTGTCTCATAACCTCCCTACACTCACTGCTCGTACGCTCATCATACTGCTTAAACTGTTTATGCTGCTCAAACCGCGCATACCACTCATACTGCGCATACACCCTCACACTTGAACCCTTACCGTCCAGAACCTGGCATCATTCACCCTCCAAAATATCAAAATATAGAATTTGACCTGTCTGGTAACCTTCCTACCCTCGCTGCTCATACTGCTCATACTGATCATACTGCGCATACTGCTCATACTGCTCATGTAGTACTGTTCAGCGCATACACTCCCACACTTGAACCCCTGCCGTTCAGAACCTGGCATCATTCACCCTCCAAAATATCAAAATATAGAACTTGACCTGTCTGGTAACCTTCCTACCCTCGCTGCTAATACTGATCATACTGATCATATTGCGCATACTGCTCATACTGCTCATGTAGTACTGTTCATTCCAATCATACCTGGTACTGCTAATACTGCTCATATATTACTGTCCATGCCGCTCATACTCGTCTCTCTGCGCATACTGTTCATGCTACTCATATTGCTCATACTGATTGCACTGTTGCTCATACTGCTCATACCGCTCATATCGCCCATACCGCTCATGCTGCCCATGCTAATCATGCTGCTCGTACTGCTCATACTGCTCGTGTACTGCTCAAACTGCTTATACTGTTCATTCTGCGCATGCTGCGCATACAGACCCTGGCGCGTGTAAGACTGTGTGAAGAGCTGGACCATGCGTCGCTGAACGAAGCATGCAAGGAGGTGCGTGTCGGCAAGCTTTCTTTCGTGTGTGTGTTATTTTGGCATTAATACGTTCTTTTACTGGCATTCCTTGTCAGGCAAGCTTGGTGTTCGGAATCTGCTCGCAAAGCTTTTCCGGGATTCCTGCAATCGCAAAAAATCGGTTGGGGGTGCCACCACTGTACCCCCCCCTGCCTGGTCGGTGAAAACCCAAAGTGCTCCGTCCCGGCATTGTAGGATGCGAGGGTATATGGTCTTAAGATTACGGCCATGCATGATAATGAGTACCCCCCCGCGCGCTTCCCCGCCACGTTGCACCTAAGGCGATGTCGGGGCTTCCGGAAGCAGCAGCGACAGCTCTGGAGTCCATGCTGTGCCTCCAGCTGAAGCTGTCATACCTTGCTACCAAGACCCCGAACGCCATGAAGGAATACACGCACTCGAGGGTGAGGGGTTGCTGAGACTTTGAGTTAGAGGCCCCTGCGGTTACCATTAGTATACGGCATGGTCCCTCCAGCAAGGAACATCTATTTTGAGGAAGACATGAAACACTATTGAGACACCAACCTTGATCAACCTTGAGCATATGCTATGACATACCTGGCAGTATATAGTGTAGCGCTCGCCGCTGAGCACGCTTTCCGAATCCAAATTTCTTAGCGCCCCGCCAAGAGTGAGCCTTACGTTCTTCTGAAGTTGTTTCTTATTCATAGGCCTATGCTGTATGTCACCTACGCGCGTGCTCGATCTGCGACCTGGGAGTGGTTAAATGAATTCGTGATGTGCGGTGTGCGCGTCGGCCTGGACTGCTGGACCATTGTCGGATGACAAACGTGATAAAAATAATAGTTGCATAGAAGATCGATAGACTCACCCAGTGTTGAAGAGCTCTTGTTCGCGTGAAGCTCTCGTTGTTGTCCACGATTGTTGATTGGGATCATCTGGAAGTAAAACAACATCAGCGTTTGGACTAATCTTGATTCGCTCAGGGCGTGGCTGCCCATCGAGACGATCACAAATCGGTATCCAAACCAGAAGGGGACAACATTACCATGACAGCACTTAGTTACTCGTTCTAAATACTTACTTCAAACAGAATCCGCTTTTCATCGTTCTCGTTTCGGTTATACTTCGTTACCGTAAGTGGTACGACGTTGGATCCAATGCTAGACATTATGGAAATCGTAAGGTGTTGTGTTTTCCTTGATCCAGACTTGAACCAATAAGCTAAACACCTTTCCATCTATGTAGAACGTAAGCTCTTCTCGCGTGTACAGGTGTATTGATGAGACCAGAAAGTCGTTTGTAGTGCGGTATTCTGCGGTGTCGAGAACCCGTTCTTCCTTAACTGCTTTTCCATTTCACGCCTATCGCAAGCGTCCTGGCCAGGGATAGATACATCCTTGCACGTTTCTAACTTCCCCCCCAAAAAGGTCCCTTCTGCGTCTACCCCTGGTGCTCTAACGATGGTCTCAGCCTTTTTGTCTCGGTTGATCTCTATACCCAATATTTGAGTAACTTTTCCAGGGTTGCTCCTTGCAAATGTGGACATGAGCATAGTTTTGGCCTTGTTCACAGTTTCGTCTGATGGTCCTGTAATAAGGAGGATCATCGACGAATAGAGTAAGCATAGCATAGCTTGCATCCTGTCCTTTAGTGTAGACACAAGGGTCAGACACTGTAGGTGAAAATCCCATTTTCCGTAGATCGTTGTCGATGGTGTTGTTCCACACGTTTGGAGATTGTCTCAAGCCATATAGACTTTTGCGTAACTTCTTAACGAATGGCTGACCAGTGCTGGTGTTTATCTTCTCAAAACCCGGCGCTTGTTTCGTGTAGACATTTCCCTGTAATTTCCCATTAAGAAATGCTGTTTGGACGTCCATAGCGATTACAGGCCAATCTCGCGATGCTGCAATACCAGGTAGCTAGTAGAAGCCGCTGACTGCTTAGGCGACATACTGGTGCGAAAGTCGTGAAGCAGTCAATCCCATGTGGTTGCGCCCAACCTTGTATGACCGCACGTGCCTTGAACCTTCCATCTGCTTTCACTCGAAAAACTCATCTTGTTTCTATAACGGAAGATCCCGGAGGAACTGTTTTGGATGGAATTAAGTCTGCTACTTCATGTTCGTCCAAACTGTTCAACTCCTTCCGCATAGCTTTTTCCCACTCGTTTGATTGCATGCGGGCTGACTCTATTTGCAATGATTGCCTCTACTTGCAATGGTTTACTCTGCTTGCAATGATTGACTCTACTTGCATTTTTCAAACAATAGTTGAGGCTACTTGCAATGGTTGACTGTACTTGCAATTGTTGACTCTGCTTGCATTTTTCAAACAATGGTTGAGTCTACTTGCAATTGTTGACTCTGCTTGCAATGGTTGACTCCACTTGCAATGGTTGACCCCACTTGCAATGGTTGATATCGTCTCCCTTGAAGGTGGAAAACAATTAACATTTTGAATTGGTATGAATCAATTCATCAATTCACCCCCACACTACTACCTATACTGGTATATATATGATTCCCTCCTCCCTTCCCTTATTCTACAACGTTCCTTTAAAAGTACATATCAGGAATAGTATTGCATATCGTCTCCTAAAACAAGTAGTTAAAAAAAGATTATCCCTTCTCCTAAAACAAGTAGTTAAAAAAAGATTATCCCTTCCTTGCGTACGCTTTTGTGCTGAAATTATTGACTCTAATTACAATGGTTGACTGTACGTAAGCAATTGTTTACTTTACTTGCAATAGTTGGCTAGGACGCCGGTGGCATCGCTCGGCGAGTGGAGGCAGCTCGTCTTAAAGACCGTTCAGATTCTGTAGATCAGCCCCTGTGGACGTTGTACAGACAATTTGGATCTGTGAAAATGATATGTGTGATCTGTACGGCGATATGATATGGGTGATCTGTACAGTGATATAATCCGTATGATCTGTACAGTGATCTGGTCGATCCGACGTGTACGATGGTTGACTCTACATACAGTGGTTGGCCAGGACGCCGGTGGCAGACGCAGATCCGCGAAAATGATCCGTGTGATCTGTACAGAGATCTGATATGTCCGACGTGTGCAATGGTTGAATCTACTTGCAATGGTTGGCCAGGACGCCGGTGGCATTGCTCGGCGGGTCGAGGCAGCTCTGCTGGTCCGTCTTGCTTCGGAGGAGTCCTTTCCGTGCAAGGACAATGCGGCCCGCGTGCTGCCCATCTTGGCCGAGCATCTGAATCTAACCTTGCAAGAGGAGGACCCAAAGGCTTGGAATGCGGTCATGACGGTCTTCAAACGGGCGCATCCGTGGGCGGTGAGCAATACTGTGGGTGGTGGTAGTGGTGGTAGTGGTTTTGGTGGTGGTGGTGATGGTGGTGGTGCTGGTGGTGCTGGTGCCGGTGGTGGTGGTAGTTCCAGTGCCGGTGCTGGTGCTGGTGATGGTGGTGGTGTTGTTGTTGTTGTTGTTGTTGTTGGTGGTGGTGGTGGTGGTGGTGGTGCTGGCGATATTTGTGTTGTTGTTGGTGGTGTTGGTTGTGGTGGTTTTGTCGGTGGTGGTGGTGGTGCTGGTTGTGGTGGTGCTGTTGTTGGCGGTGGCGGCAGTGGTGGTGGTGTTGCTGTTGTTGGTGTTGGTGGTGGGTTTATGGGTGCTGGTGTTTGTGTGGTCCTTTTTGCAGTTTCTGTGTATGATTATGGTTGTTGTTTGGTGGTGGCAGCGCCGCCGCCGTGCGAGGTTCGAGGTTCGCGCCGAACCCTTGTGGAACTGAGAAATGGCGACCTAGAACACGAGAAGTGCGGTTGTATCAATCGTCCAGGAAGAGCAGGCAGCGGGACATACATCAAATGCCGCGTGCGCGTCGTACACCCCCCTACGTTTCTCCTCGGACACCCCCCCAACCCCAGAACATCTCAGGCGGCTTCGTTTGTCCAACAATACTGTAGTTGTCATTTATTGTGGACACTTTTCCCCTGCGAAGTCCGGAAAGGGTTAGCCCCCTGGTACGGTCGTCCAAGCTGCTACTATAGCTATTGATAGTGCGCTACGAAAGGGGTGCTGTACCTCTTTATGGCTTTTTGTCCAAACCATTTCTGACTGACCAGGCTCCCCAACTGAGGAGGTACCCAATATCGTCGGAATGCCATATTTGTGCTTGATAACAATGTTCGTTGAATACCTAGGCCATGGGAGTGTTCGTCCGGTTGCGCTTTTCAGTTTTTGCCGAAGTCAGTTATTCGGCGACGTGTACGGCTCCTCATGCGGGGAGCCTCAGACAATTTTGATGCGCGCATACCGTAGCATGCGTCGGTTGTACCTTTTCGACGTGTTCCCATTCTGAAGTACTAAAAAGGTGTTATATCTCGTTGGGGAGGCGTGACGTGATAAGGGTCGAGAATGTTAGACTTCAACCATTCACCATGATGCATGTGTATACAACCAAAACAAAACAAAAACAGAAAACGTTGTGCAACTCTAATTCCAAGGAATAGAGTTTTAGGGCACATGACTCGAAACTAAAACACTAACCCATGTAAATCCAGGTCTAATTCCACGTACCAGGTGATAGTGTTTTGGGACAAATGACTTGTATGGCATATTCTTTGCGGTTCTAGACGGGTTAAACGATGTATAAACGATGCACAGGTCACGGTATCGGAGGTGGAAGCGGCGGCCGGCGGCCAGTTCGGCGGAGCGGGCGTGGTGGTACATCTATACGACCCCGACTCCCCCCTCAGCGCATCCCTAGACCTGTTGCTAGAGGCCAAAGCGGGCTCTTACATGGGAACCAGGTGAGTGGGTGAGTGGGTGGGTGGGTTGGTGGGTAGGTGGGTAGGTAGGTAGGTGGGTTGGTGGGTCGGTGGGTGGGTGGGTGAGTTAGTGGGTGGATTGGTAGTGGGTCGGTGGGTGGGTCGGTGGATGAGTTGGTCGATGGTTGGGGGAAACCACACGATATGATTTACCCCTCCTCCCCCGCGCGCCCCGTTGTGTTTCCCAGGGTGTAGCCCCCCCCCCCCCACGCAGTTGTGCTTAAAGTATTCGATTTGGGCTTGTACTTGGGACTTGATCTTGTGAATTGGATTGTGACAGTTTGTGTGGTTTGTAGGGAGGTCTGGGGGGGGAAGAAGGGAGGGATGTGGGGGCGGGGAGGGGGGGGGGGGGGGG
>JAYJMJ010000236.1:3361824-3372248 GCA_036873875.1 Laminaria ephemera
CCCCCCTCATCGTGTCCTACCATCCATCAAAAGCGCTGTGCACAAGACCATGGCATCCAACCCGACGAGCGTGGTGGTGGTGCACTTCGTGGCTGGGTCTAAAACGGGGATATGCTCTCCCTCGGTAGACACCTTGACAAACTTGCAACGCCAGTACGGGGAGCGGCTCTTGGTGAGTCATCCATCCCACTGGCCGGACGAAGTTACCATGTGTCTTTACGAGTTTTCCTATTTTTTGTGTCTCGATTTTATTTTCCATCTTTTGGACAAGCCGTGGTCACGGTGTCGTCCCTTCTCCCCCCCCGGTATGTACATGCCTTTATTGTTATCGCGCAGAGGGTTCAGTAGTCCCACTGCTCATCGATTTTCATCGAATTACCTCGACTTGTCGGACGTGTTATTAATAGCGTTTGCACTATTAGCATTATGTACAAAGGCAAGACTTTGATACCGCTACGTACAGCGGTCGCTTAGGGATTGCGTTACCATACCCACTCCCATTCCACCTGCAAAATGTAGAATAGCTATCGCTAGGCACCCGCGCAGCAGGATACTTGCAACTGTCGTCAACTTGTGTGCGTTCTCTTCGGTCGGCGGCGGCGGACGTATCGCCCGGCTTCACCAGTGATCTCGAAAGGGATACCCTATGTTTTGGCGCCGTGTAAATTAGAAACTCGCATTCGCTGGTAACATTTTGGTAAGACTGCAAGGACTCGTGACTGACCGCGTTCCGCCGCCGCGGGGATGCCCTGACGCCGTGTTCTTTGCCCCAAAAGGGTTAAACTTCACTCCCCCCCCGTCTCCCTCAACAATATTCGGGTGCACGCTGGTAAAATTAGTCTTGCCCCCACCCCCCCAATACCTCCTATTACCAAAATAGCCCCCATAACCCCAATACCGCCCATAATCCCAATGCCTCCCATAATACCAATACCGCCCATAACCCCAATATTTCCTATACCCCTAATACCCCCCATAACTCCAATACGGCCCTTAAACCTCAAAACCCCGGTAACCCCAATACCCCCCCCCCCACATAACCCCAATACCTCCCATAACCCCAATACCCGCCATAAACCCAATACGCCATAACCCTAAAAACCTCTATCACTCCAACAACCCCCATACCTCTAATAACCCCAATAACCCCAAAACATCCAATACCCCCCATATAACCCCACGGCAGGTGGTTGTGGACGCGTGTCAGCTACGCTCGGAGGCCGAAAACATTCGCAAGTACGCGTCTCTCGGCTTTTTGACGCTCGTCACGGGCTCAAAGTTTTACTGCGGCCCGCCGTTCTGTGGAGCTGTTGTGTTTCCTCCGGCGGCCTTGGCAGAGCTTGAGGAGGGGCACGAGCACCTCCCACACGGCTTTCAGGACTACTTCACTCGGCACGAGGTACGCACAGACCCCTTCGGGTAGGGCTGTGAGTTGCCTAACAGAACCCTTTGGGTAGGGCTGTAGGTTGCCTGATATTAGTCGCCGACTAGATATTTAGTTGGCAAGGTATTATTACAGCTTGAGGCGGGGCACGAGCACCTCCCGCCCGGCTTTCAGAACTACTTCACTCGCCACGAGGTACATAAATTTGTTGTGCGTTTCCTGAGAGGTATTCCCGAGGGCTTTTCACGGGTCGGGTCGTTTCTTGCGGGTCCGGTCGGGTCAGGGTGACCCGGCCCGACCCGACCAGTGAGATTTGAAACCTCCTGACCCGATCCGATCCAACCCGCTAGATTTCGAACACCTCTTGACCCGATCCGACTCGACCCGTGAGGTTTTCCGGGTCGATTCATGACCGGTGAAAATCCCTGGTGTTCTTCCACTCCAGAGTTATTGGAGTCTGTCCTGTGACCACGGACTAGAGTACGGCGACGAATTAATGTGATATCACCAACAACATGCCACACTATGGAGACTCCTTCGGGGCTTCACGGGGAAAACATGTCGAAAACAACCGACGATTACATGGTCGGTTACAATAGGCAGCCCCAGTTGCCGCGGTAGGGTGTGCGTCCAAACTGCAATGTTAATAATAATGATAATAATGAAGACATTTATAGGGGGGGTGGTGAAATTTATTTTATTCGTACTAAGTCAAGACATTAGTTAATTTCCATGTTCGAGGGAGACGATGCAAGGAGCTGTATGTACCACACGCGTGCAGCATAGTGATACTTATGCTGCTGCACGCTCTTCCTACAGTAGTCGCTTGACAAGGTCGCACTCGTCCCTTTTTTGGTCGCTATACATGGGTCCCAAAAGCACCTTTAATAGCGCCATAATCGTGAATCCCTTGGTTTTCTTCCTCTTTCTAAAAGCACCTTTAATAGCGCCATAATCGTGAATCCCTTGGTTTTCTTCCTCTTTCTGGGAATGTTTATGAGTGATCGGCGCTGAAGCTCGTGCTGCACATTGTCGGATGGCAATAATAATAATTTACATGTTGGGGCTTGTCATATTTGTGCATCGACGTTTTGGTTGTTCTACATTTACTATTTAATAGCACCTTCCGGGTACCTATTAATGACGCCTCTATCATATTTATGTGCCCTCTGATGCAGGTGGACTCCCGGTACCCCACACTTCGCTCCCGCCTAGCTGGCTGGGAAAACCGGGGGCTTCTGCTGCGGTGGTCGAGCGCCCTGAACAACATGGAGGCGGTGAAAAGCATCCCCAAGGATAGGCTGGACAACTTCGTTGGCAGGCAAGGGATGACTGTAACGTTTTGAGGGTATATTTGATAGAAGTGTTCTCTCGCATGGATAATGTGTCTTTGGCAACGAAATTATGGACCCCTTACCATAGCTCAGATCCCACCTTCCCTCTTTCCCTTGCGCCCCCTCGCCCTCCCGCCCACCAGGTGGGTGTCGGAGGTGCGTGACAGCGTGCAAGACAAGTGGCCTTACCTCAGCCTGCTGCCGGAGCAGAGGGGTGTCCAGCCGTGCAGGGCGGTGGGGGGAGTTAACACGGTGGTGCCTCTTGTGGTTCGCGTTCCGACAACGTCCGAAGGGCCAGACGGAAACCCGGAAGTGGCCCTGGGCTACGACGTGAGTAACCTTAGTTTCAGTCAGCCCCTTCCACCAATAGAAAGGCTTGGTTTGGGCCTTCAACCAATAAAAAGCCCCGTTCAGCCAGCCCCTTCCACCAATAGAACAGCTTGGTCTATTTAATAGTCAGATAGCGTGCTACGATAGGGGTAGCGCTTTTGGGCAAAAACGTTTCTGGCCGGCAGGGATCCTCAACTGATGAACTGCCCAACATGATTGGAATCCCGTTTATGGCAAGGGCTTGGAGAAAGCGGAAGGGGGGGTGATGTCGAAGGAACTTGCGGTGTTTTGCTGCTGTATAGCCGGTACCAGCATGGTATACCCAGTTCTTAGAGCCTGTTCTGTGACCACGGACTAGATTGTGGCGGTGAGTTAATGTGAGAACAACATCAACAACGATGCGCTATCCAATTATAACGGTGTGAAGTATTGCCGACGACGCTTCTCCTTAACTCGTCCCTACACCAGGACCTTCGGCTATTTCATCGTCTCCTGTCGGAGGACATCTGCAAACTTCTGCCACAAGGTGTGTATTTGTGTGTATATGTGTGTACCAGGTATGTGTGTGTATGCGTGTATGTGTGTATATGTGTATATGTGCGCATGTGTATGTTGTCTTCACATCAAACCGTTCTAGTGTATGTAAATGTGTTGCCTTCACATTAAATCGTTATTTCTGCCCAACGACATAATTATCAGCACACCCAGTGTCTGCCATGATTCTTCATTCTAGAGAGATACTTAGTACAAATAACGTCAATCAGAACGGTGGAAGCTTGTACAAGATGATGCAGATCCATGATATAACGATCTGTGTGATCTTTGCAGTGATCTGACATGTCCGCCAGATCTGTGAAAATGATCTGTATGATCTGTACAATGATCTGACATGTCCGGCAGATTCGTGACAACGATATGATCTGTGTGCTCTGTGTGATCTGATATGTCCGGCAGATCCGTGACAATGATCTATATGATCTGTACAGAAGTGATCCGATATGTCCGACGTGTGCAAACCTATCCCTTGCTCCGCCCCACCCCACTTCCCGCTTTCCATCCGGGCTCGGTTGTGGCAGACCGCATACCGGCTCGTCTTCGCGTGTTGTTCGGTCAGCCGGTTAAGTTGATCCGTCACAACGATCTATGTGATCTGCACACAGTGATCTGATCTGTCTGACGTGTACAAGCCTTCCTCCGCCCCACCAACCGCTCGGACTCTGATTAGACTTGGCCGTGGTAGACCGCGCATCGGCTTGTTTTTGCATGTTGTTCGATCAGCCGGTTAAGCTGATCCGTGAAAACGATCTGTGTGATTGATCTGTACAGTTACCTGTATGATCTGTACACTAACCCTGACATTTCCTCCGCCCTACCCCACTTTCCGCTGTCCATCCAGACTTGGCGGTAGCAGACCGCGCGTCGGCTCGTCTTCGCATGTTATTCGGCTAGCCGGTTAAGCTGATCCGTGACAACGATCTATGTGATAGGTACAATTACTAATCTGTATGAACTGTACAGTAACCCTAACCCTTCATCCGCCCCACTCCGCTTTCGCGCTCCTCAGACTTGGCCGTGGCAGACCGCGCGTCGGCTCGTCTTCGCGTGTTGTTCGGACAACCGGTTAAGCTCGGCGGGGCGAGCTTTGGCGTGGTGCGCATCGCACTCGGCGCTGACATGCTGATCGACAGCTTCTGCACCGGGAACCCTCCGACCGCGGCTGCGAGTGATAGCGACGGCACCGTTAGGCATAACGGAGGCATAAACCGCCTCCTTGCGCAGGTGAACGATTTTCCGGCAGACTCGTTTCGGCCACAAGACTCGGTCGTGGCTTCCTCTATGACACCGTAGCTGGTGTGACTATGATATCAATAGTAGTGCCTAGTACTTTGGAGTCAAAAGGAGACGAAAAAAGTGTCGACTACGGTACGAACAGCATCGACCACACGTAGTAGTGTTGGGAGTTGCGCGACGTAAGTTCTAGTATCCATTATTTTGTTACTCGATCGGATCTCTGTTTACAATTTACCCCGCGCGGCTTTTGGCTTGGCACGATCGACTTGCCGTGAACAAGTGCACCCTGATGGCTCGTCAATGGCATGCGGCGCAAAAAGTAGCTGTGTTCGTAGGTCGTGGAAGCCAAATTTCTGTGTATTTCCTCACAAGTTTTTGTTGGCTCGATTCTATTTACCGGCGCGGTTCCTTTTGTCCAACCAATGGCACCTGAACCTCTCCTCCTCTCTCCTCTTCTTTTTCTCGTTCCTCTTTCCCCTTCTGCTTGTTCTTCCTCTCTGCTCTTTTGCTTTTTCTTCTTCTTCTTCTTGCCTCTTCTGCTTCTTCTTCTCCACTTCTGTTTTTTCCCCTTCTCTTCTCTTCTGCTGCTTCTTCTTCTATCTTTGGCAGGACCGGCTTGCCGTGAACAAGTGCACCCTGATGGCTCGGCACTGGCACACGCTTAAGGCCGCCGCAACGGGCACTCCACCACCCCCACCGGCAGGTACGCGCAAGAGACACATTAACCCCTTTGGGACTTCAGAGGACAGCCACGAGCTAGATCATCTTTCGCCCATAGCTCATACCCGGCAAGCGCGTGGTAGCTCATGTACCTGGTAGTTGTTACCTGGTATATATATATTGATTGATCTATCCCGAAATGAGCTACTACATTACTGTAGCTCCGAGCTAGGGTGAGCTGATCTGTTCTGTGTGTGGTCTCATTACAAAATGCTCGTACATACAGCGCATACAACATACATTACAATATAACAACTTCGAGTAACAGTTCAGAGAGGAAAAATGTCGAAAAAAAGTGACGATTATAGCGTCGGCCAGCTAGGTCAGGTACAAAAAAACGAAAATTAGAAACAAAAAAGCCCTTTCCTCTATCGAAATAAACGCCAGTGGAAAGCCCAGATTGTTGAAGTTGCCTTGGCCGTATTATTGACGTTGTAGTTATCGCGTTTATTCGTGCGGTGCAGGCTACGGCCTTGCCAAGCAACCCGGGCTGCCGAGGCAGGGTATCATAGATGGAGTTGCTGAACTTCAACGCAAGGAGTTGCATTACAATCGCGCTGCATGGTGCTACTTGTACGGCGCGCTCACACCATAGAGGACCACATTTGTCTTTTGTTTTGTCTTTGTACCTGGGTCCGGACTATTATTATTATACCAGGTATTGTTTGTCATCCGACAATGTGCAAAAGAATGAGTCCAAAAAATGACAAAGGAACTGTAGCGTATACAAGCTTCCCCTTCGGGATGTGGTTGGCTTGAAATCCCGGGGATGTCGCAAGTTGAAAAGGGGGGGAAAACGCCAAAAAAAACTAACGGAAAAAAATAGTCACTGCGCAAGCAACCCAGCAAGTAACACCGACCACCCCAAACGACTTTATAACTTAGTCTATATGTTTTTATGAGTGGCATTACGCACTGTACTGTACAACAACCTCGCCCCCGGGCCTTCAAAAGCCGCGTGATTCTCGTACTGTAGCCGCGTTTTTTTTTGGTGGTAACGACTACGAAGTACGAAGGTAGTTGTTCTAGCGACCTCTCTTCCATCCCCGTGATAACAGTATGGGCTTGCCAACAAGAAACACCTCATCTGAGCAAGGCTTGAAATCTTATGATGATGATTATTATTATTATTATTGTTGTTGTTGTTGTTAGTTGTTATTGTTATTTTTATTATTATCATTCTTATTATTATCATTATTATTATTATTATTATTATTGTTATTATTATTGTTATTATTATTGTTATTATTATAGTTATTGTTATTGTTATTATTTTCATCATCAGTATTATTATCAGTCTTCTTATTATTATCATCATCATCACCACCATCAAAATTGTTCTTATTATTGTTGTCATTATTATTACTATTATTCCATTTACCATCAGACGATGTGTAGCGCTTCTTCTAATTATACCGTCCACATGCAAAAGGAAGTCCGGAATCCAGTGACTTCAGACATAGAAGATGTTACCAATCAGATCTGAATACCCGATGAAAAAAGACCAATAAGGAAAGCTTATTATCATTATGCTTGCCATCTGACAATGTGCAGCATGAGCTTCAATGTCGATCACTCCTATCAATATTATACTAATAAACATTCCCAGAAAGTAGAAGAAAACCAAGGGAAACCAATAACGAAAGTTTATTGTGAATTGTGACACCAACCTTGAGCAACCTTGAGCGTAGGCAGTGATGTGAGACTTAGTAACAGTAACGATTGCCGCTGAGCACGATTTCGAAATCCTAATTTCTTAACCGTCTCCCCAAAAGTGAGCCTAACCTTCGTATTAGGTTGTTTCTTATCTGTGGGCCTATACTGCTGCATTTTTTCGCCCTGTTTGTGTATTCTGAAGCAGTCAGGCCCAAGATCGAGCATTTAATCGAGACACTAACCTCCACGATCAAGACCATGGACAAGGACGAACTCCTTCTCCTGGAGAGCCTTGTCACAGCGCGCCAACAAGAGCTGCTCTTGCCGAGGGTAAAACATTGATGGTTGGGTGTTTTTGGTGGAATAACACCCAGATCAACCAATCCACAGCGCAGTTTGTTGTTGTTCAGGAGAGCCAGCCTGCTCCGGACGAAGAACACTCAGATCTGTCACACCACACCGCGCCTTGGTGTTGTTCAGAAGAGCTACTCGTAGAGCCCGTGGATTGCGACACATGTATGAAAGTTAAGTGTTTTCTAGCGCAAAGAGCCACAGCGCCTGCTCTTGTTGTTCTGGAGACCTAGCCTAGCCTGTGATTGCGATACATACATATTTTCAAGCAAATGTTATTTACTGTTAATACTGCTGTACGTAGCATAAAGAGTTTTAAAGGCCACAATAACATGTTGAAATGTTGTTTAGGAGAGCTTGTAGAGTGCGATACGCGTTTGAGAGTAAACGGTATACGTGTACTGTAGCACAAATATTTTTAAAGGCTACAGCAATATGTTGGAATGTTTGGGAGAGCTTGTGGATTGCGATACCTGGTACCTGGTACTTGTTTTAAAGTAAATGTTCTATATTGTTGAAGCATGAAGAGGTTGTAAGGCCGTAAGAGTAAATCGACATACTGTTCGGGCGAGCCGTTGGGTTGCGACCCACGTCTAAAAGCAAGTAAGGAAGGAAGGAAGTAAGGAGAGGAAGTAAGGAAGTAAGTAAAGTAGTAAAAGCAAGTGAGAAAATGTTCTCTACGTAGCACAAAGAGTCTTTTAAAGGCCACACGCAGAGGTGTGGAGTGGGCTCTCCCCCTGTCCAAGTTGTGTTTTTCTATTTTTAGGCACACGATTCCGGCAACTACCCCTATGTGCCGCCATCTTCTGTATCTACGAGTATCGCGTACCGACTACGAAGACTTTTGTGTATCTTAGGACTTGTCGATTTGTTTTAAATTTATTTTCACCAGCGCCGGATGTAGTGTTGAAGCGCGCCGCGCGCTGTGTTTTTCAACTCTTCACACACATCGGGCAGATCGGACAGATAGATCCCCCTTTCACGATCAAGAGATTTCGGGGAAGATATACCCCTGATACATGTGCATAGATGGTCTGCATGGTCTAGATCACGTTGCCGGGTGGGGGCCGTATGGTGTATTATATGCATAATCTAGAGCGTGCTTCCTGGGTTGAATCTGTACGATACTCCTGTACAACACCCCATAACGGCGGATATAGGATCTAGACGGTCTAGATCGTGATCTGTCCGATATGCGCAACTTTTGCGGTCAGCGCTTTAGTACTTTGTATGGTATAATCGTATCCATAAGAAATTTCTGAGATGTTTCGCACACAACTCGATGTGGTGTACTCGTAGCCACGAGAAGTTTCTGAGAAGTTTCGCACATTACTCGCGATTCGCGTTTCTTCGTCAATCTCTCTCGTTGTGGAGTAAAAATCTGGTAACGGGGTGTACGTTCGGTATTATATACCTGGTAGCCGTTTCTACTACGAACCCTTTTACCGAGAGGTAGCACTCAGTCAGGTGGGCAAATGTTGTAAATCAAACGTGGAATGAAAGTCGGTATCACGAGGTCGTTTTCACTAAAGATCCTGAGATGGCGGACACGCACCACGAAAATGTCCTCTCCAAAGCTTCAGGATAAACGGCAATAAGTACACACAATTCCATTGGCAAAGTTGGCCGACTAATAGTGCTGACAGTCGAAAGATATGCGCTTAGATTGCTGTTAAGTGAGTCCGGTTGCGAGCTTCATCTCAGAAGAATGATCTTGGTGTTGAAAAGGCGCTCATAGGCCAAAAAAGAGGACACACATGAGAGTGAGAGGATGGGCAGGACATCTTCTCCAAGTGGTAATGGCGTACTGGGATGCTTTTAAGTTGTAATGTTTTGTACCGGAATGTGTCCTTATGTTGTATTGATGATGTGTGCGTTCTGCCGTGGTTATGGTGTATATTTTACACTGTAATGTTTTTTACCGGTTTTTGTTCATGCAATGATAGTGTGTCCGTTTTGCTGCATTGGCGCAGTAGTGGGGTCGTCGTATTTGTCCGTCATCACTTCTGTGGGGGTGGGTAGGTGGGTGGGAGGGGGGGGGGCGGTGTAGTGGCCAGTAATGATTCGTTGATTATAAGGCTCTGCGGAGCACGACGCTCGGTAGATAACAAGCTTGTTTTCATATGTAAACAAGTTCAGGATCGAGCCCAACATTTTAGCGGAACGTCTTATTTTTATCTTACCAATGTCAGTAGAGGTGTATGACAGCCTGCGCCACTATTTTTTCCTTTGTGGGAGAAGGATAAGGTCACATGGCAAGCATAATAATAAGGTCATATTTTTCCCACGTTACGTCTGTGGGTATGTGTTGTGTGTGCAGTGACCATTAATGATTTGTCGGTTTTAAGGCTCTGAAGAGAACGGCATAAACAAGCTCAGGAGCGAGCCAAGCATTTTGTCGGCACGTCTGTTTGTCTAATAAATATTCATGGAGATGTATGATAGCATGCGCCACTATTTTTTCCTTTGTGGGAAATAGAGAAGGGGGAGAAGGACAATAGGCGGAAGGAGGAGTCAGTGTCAGAGGCAGTTACCTCTCTCGGGCAGGGGTAGTACGTTCGATTATTTAGCAGGAAACATAACAGTAGCAGAAGGGACGCTCTCGTGTGTGTGTTTATACCGAGGCGCCTGCGGACTGATCTCTACAAGCGTCTCGGATGCCGACAGCGTGGCATTGTTGCCTTTGTATGCGGGACGCGTGCTACGATAGAGGTAGCACTTTTTGGAAATTTTGTTTCTGAATGACGGCGCTCCTTAACCCAAAATCGTCGGAATGTCGTTCTTTTTTTTCAACCAAATGTTTTGTATACCTAAGCCATGGGTTTGTTCATCGGGTTGCACTTTCAGTTTAATCAAAA
>JAYJMJ010000236.1:3443803-3455990 GCA_036873875.1 Laminaria ephemera
GTGTTACACTAAAAGCGGCATCGCGGGGTAACATCATGTTACCGTGTTCCTAATTCCGAAGAGACCGCCACGGATCTCCCCCCCCCAGGGATATGTTGCTTGAGTCCCCGGGATGGAAGGGTTTCCAAAAATGTCGGAGGCGTTTTCCTTCCAGGAAAAATATTTTTCGTTCCCTATTTGGGTTTCCATATTTGGAAGACGTTTTGGGGGGGGGATGGCATCGTATCCCCCCGGGTATACCATGCCATGTTACGAGCTTACACAGAAACTTAGTGTTAGCGTAATATTGGGCATGTACGTTATCCGTCTAACGTGTGTTCAGATAGCAACTAGGCATTCCGCTAACACCGTAACATTACGTTATGCGCTACGAGCTGCCGACCCTATTACACGGCTTAACGTAGTGTGTTACAACTAACTTTGCGTACGAGCTAACACAGTAACATACTGATAGCGTTATATTGGGCATGTACGTTATCCGTCTAACGTGTGTTAAGAGAGCAACTAGGAATTCCGCTAACCTTAACATTACGTTATGCGCTACGGTCTGCCGATCCTAACACCGTAACCCATAACACCACACTACTGCCAATACTGATGCAACGGAACACTCGGAACATTTTGTTAGGCAAGATCGACTGCCGATATCGTAACGTAGTAACATGATGTTATCACAAAACCAAAAAATCAGATAACGTAGTAACGTAATGTTACAAAAAAAAACCGCTGAACAGTAACATTGGTGTCGGACGTTAAGTGTTACGTTATCCGAGGTGTGGAAGCTTCGACGGAAAACAGCGCTAGCTGCTAGCCTGACAGCTACGATAGTGCCTTATGCTCGTACAGTCTGCTACCTCTGCTGCAACGTGCACTCGTCCTCCTACACAATGGTTGCTCTGGGCACTGCCTACGAGGGGCTAGATCACGCTTTTGAGACATGTATACATGCCATTCTCTGTACAACAAACCTTGTTATATAGCGTAAACTTCTATAATATCTCGCTTTATTGCCATTTCCGATCGCGCCACACACCCACCCATCTACACCCCGTGAAAACCCTCGACGTTATTTTTGTTTCACCTTTACCGCAGACCATTCCGATCGCGCAGCACATAATACACACCATGACGATGTTATTAAATTATTACAGTGGGGGTCCCACTTAAGTGCGGTGGGTCGCCAAACGACGATATCCGCACTCAAGTGGGACCCCGCATTAATCCCGCTTTAGTTCGCTACCGCGCTGTAGAGGGTTTCGCTTCAGTGCGGTACCGCACTCAAGTAAGATATACGGGGAAAATTACAGTGCGAGCTACCCTAAGCAGTGCGAGGGGCGCACGAACGTGGTGGATGCGATTTATTCAGGCACAGCAATGATGGAAGAGATCGGGGCCATCAAGACCCCCGCACAATACACTGTTGTACAATAACATACTTGGAGAAATGTTGGCTTGTTTCATATTTTATCGAGGTGTTAATTACTGCTGTACAGAATCACAGGCAGTCTGCACTGCCGCAGTATTTACATCGATCAGCTGCAAAACACGCATGCATCCGTCCTCACGCACGGCTAGTCCCAATCTACAGTACACAACTGTACCACAACAGTATATCGTAGGAGGATTACGCACAATCAGCGCTCTACGACACCATCCACCACACTGCACTACAGCTTGCTGGCTAATCTCATCATGCGCTCCCGAACTCGCGCATGTCTGCCTGCCGCGCTTGATTGGAAGCATGAGCTTTGATTAACGACATCCTGGCCTTCTGCAGATGGTTTGCGGCCTCGTCGTTGTTGTAAGACTCCGCAAAACTCTCGAGCGAACCGAAGTGCAAAGAAACGTGCGCCTAAGACGGCGGTGCAGCGATACCCCTGACTCCCGCGCTCTCATCATCGCCGTCCTCGCTCTCGCTACAATGGGTACCCCGATTTAAGAGCACCGGAGATGAGAGCGGTCAAATCGGCATGTTCCGCCATACTAAAAACCACGCATTGCCCACTACAGATAAGAGCAATGTGTCGTTAACCTTTACTGGTACCAGGTATAGAGCTGCACACGTTTTTGGGTACACATACTTGAAATCAGTGTGGGATCATTTTTGCAGTTTACGTAAAGAGGTTAAGAGCGCCTGTTTCGACTTGTCACAGGGTTCTCGTAAATCAAGGTACCCACTATATCAGAAACATCACCCTCCGGTACGGCAGAGTCAATAAGTGTCCCAATCATCACGCCCTACTCATCCAGAAGCAGAGCCTTTACTATATCCTCCTCGTAGTGATGTGGAGGCATGAAGGTCCCGCTTGAGTGAGTGGCCGCACTAAAGTGGGACCGGTCCCACTTTAGTGCGGCAGCAGCACTCAAGTGGGACGAAGTCGTGACGAGGGATTTCACCGGACTTATTTGGGGCCCCGCATTTAAAGGTACCGCACTCAAGTGGGACCCTCACTGTAGTGATTAGGGATGCTATAAAAACAGCCCAATACACTAATGTACCTGCGTTCCTTTCTCCCTCTTTCTTTCCACGTTTTTTTCCCTTTTTGTTTTTTATTCTTTCCTATTCTTCTTTTCTTTCTTCCTTGCAAGTAAACTGATGTGCTGGCTTGCATATGTCGCGCCCTCGTATTCATTGCGTTTGGCATTGCATGGCCAAATCACCTTGCTGTGTCTGCAACGTGTATCTCTGTCTTGTAGTTTGTGACCACAGAGCTCGTCTCTCTAGGAGGAAGCATCGGCACGGACACTGGTTGTGCTGGATGTAGATGGATGCAAATATCAGTTTAATGTGAAGAACACACACCGTAATGTCCTTTGAGAACGCCCCCTTCCATGAGAACGCCCCCCCAAAAAATCACCGCCGGTGAAACCCAAGAACTTCGAGAACGCCCCGGGGTGATTTTTTTCTTCTTTTCTTTTTTTCGCCCCCTTACCTCTGAGTTCGCCCCCGGATGTTTTTTTTCGCCTATTTTTTTTGCCGCCCCACGGGACGTTCACAGAAAAATCCAAGGCACTCATTCCGGCAACAGCAGTGTTGTTGTTGTTGTTGTTGTTGTTGTTGTCGTTGTTGTCGTTGCTGCCGTTGTTGTTTTTTCACATTTAAAACCTTTTTCGCCCGACCCTTTTTGGCGTCGGAGGGGGTTTCACTCCCCGGCCGCGAACGGCGCAAGCGTCCCCAATCGCCCGTCTTCTGCTTGTTGAATGCTTTCTCGTAGATGTTGTTTAGGTCCAACATCGTAGGTTCCAGCGCGAGAGGTCCGCGGCAAAGTGTGTTGGTGTTTGTGTACGGTGGGTGCCCCGAACAGAAAAAAAGCGACCAATACCGCGGGGACTTTTCGCCCCGGGGTGTTTTTTTTTTGTGGAAAGATCACCCCCCTACCTCTGAGAACGCCCCGGGGTGTTCCTTTCCACCAAAAATGTTTATGCGCCCGGCGGGGCGTTCTCAAAAATAGTACGGTATTTCTACCTTTAGAGTCATTGATTGGTTTTGTTATATTATACTCGTAACTGATATCGTACGAGTACCGAGTACGAGTCGTACTGGTATTATATACGAGCGCGTCTCGTTCTGTTATACCTGCTACAAGCTTCCCCTTCGGGATGTGGTTGGCTTGAAATCTCGGGGGTGTTGCAAGTTGAAAAGGGGGGGAAAACTCTTTACCAGGTAAAATTTAAGAACAAAAAAATAGCCACCGCGCAAGTAACCCGGCAAGTAACACCGACCAGCCCAAAAGAGTTTATAGCTTAGTCTATATACCAGTACACACCTAAGGCCCGGGGTACGGCTCTCTTGGAATAATGCATCCATGCATCCATCATCGCCCTCCAGCTGCCATCGCTGATGGCTGCCACGAGCGCGCACAGACAGCCTACGCTTTCAATACAGTACGTACATACGCTCCATCCCTCTTTTTTTGCACCCATATGATACGTCCTTTGTAGGAAGGGTCATTCATTGCTAACGAGCGCAAACAATCACGATTCGTGACAAAAAATCACGATCCGTGACATTTGGAAATTGGGCCTTACGTGTCTAAATTTTGCACGTACGAGGTAATGGCAATTAATTCCTAATAAATGCAAAAAATCACGATTCGTGACTTTTGGAAATTCCCGCTATAATACGTCACGTTTTCTAACAAATGTCACGGGTTTTTTGTCACGAATCGTGCTATCAAGTTGATGTTTTTTTTCAAAACTTTTAACTTTTCGTTGTCACGACTCGTGGCAAATATCACGATTCGCGAAAATGTCACGTTTATTTCTCACGACTCATTGACATTTGTTGTGTTCGTTAGGAATGACCCTACGAAAGGAGGTGACAGACCAGGCGGCGTTGTTGTTCAATGTGAACCCTTTTGGTAACCATGTATGGCGAACAAAAACACGACAAGTGCTTTATTGCCATCCGTCTAGTAAGAGCATGCAGCGTGCAGCAAGCAGTACGAGAATTTGTCATTCTGCCAGTGTGTCGTACATATCATATAATACGTCGTACAGCTTCTTACGTTCCGCTTCGCATCCCGGCGCAACCCACTCTGCTTCGTGTTGCCGATGCGGTCATCGCGATTTAGTTTGGCCCTTTTTTCTATCTTAAGCCTCAGCCTTTTGGGACCCTGAGATGGCGACCAAAATAACGTAATTTTGATGCAATCATCCGTCTACGAGTAGTCTCAGCGCGCAGCAGTACGAGTACTGGTATGCTACGATAGTGATACGTCCGTGTCGTACAACTTCCTTGCGTTATAGTTCGAACACCGAATTGATCGTCCCCTGACCAAGCAAGCAGTGGTCGATGCTGCAATCGCCTTTGTTTGTCGTCACTTTTTCCCTCTCATGTCTCGCAAGGGTTACAGTAATGTTCCTTTATACCTGGTATTATCCTTTTTGGGACCCATATATAGCGACCAAAAAAAACGACGATTGCGATTTTAACACGCGTCAAGCCTATAGAGCGTTCAGCAGTCCTAGCATCACCTTGCTGCACGCGTGTCGCACATCTCCTTTCATTGCACACTTCGGACACGTCCCCTACCCCAGCGACCCGGGATGCTTGATGTGCTGGGTGTCGATGGGTACGAAAAATGATTTAACCGTTGTGGGACGTATATCAACCAAAAAACGACTATATCAATCACATCAAGTCTCTCAGAGGAAGAGCATGCTGCAGTACGAGTATCACCATGCCACCATGCTCCTCCACGCGTGGCGCACAGCTCCTTACATGGCAGGTTGGACACAACTCCTACCCCAGCGACCCAGGCTGCTTCGTGTGGTCGATGTTGTAATCATTTTTTTCGACAGTTTTTACTTGTGAAGTCCAAAGAGGTGAAACCTTCTTTGGACCCGCAGATAGCGCCCAAAGCATCAGGTGTTTGGTCTCATTACCGTCTGCGAGAAGTGTCAGCGCGCAGCATGACGAGTAGGATCATACTGCGCCCGTGTGGTACGAATCCATCCTTGCATTGTAGGTCGGACACCAAATGTTTAGTCCCCCAACCAAACATTGGCGAATGCTGTAATGCTCGTAGTCGTTTTTCGTCGTCGCTTTTCCTTCTTGAGTCCCAAACGGGTTAAATGTCAAGAACACACACACAGACGTTTACTCCAGCTAAAGGCACGACTATAGCGTTGCGCATCGCACTTGTTTAGTCTTGCCTCTGGTATCGTTGGTACTGGCACACGTTTGTATTGTACCAGTACATTTTAGTTTTATTTTTTGGTATCGTCAATATTGTAAACTTCTTGTTGTAATCGTTCTTGCACGGCGGATAAGAGTAAGAAAAGGGTTGCATCGGAGCGGGGCGGAAGAGAAGGCACGCCTCCTACAGTAGAATAACGCCCTCTATAATAGAATGGAAACCCAAGGATGAAAGCGACAAACGTTACGTATGCGAAGCATGCCGCATGGACGGGGCCTTCCCTCGAGTCGGGGATAGGGAATTATTTTCAAGGGTTACTTTCAAGGGTGTGTCTAGTGGGGTATATACCCAGGTACCTACCCGAGTATGATCGTAACGACCAGGTTTGGTACCCGGGTGCTCCAGAATATGCACCCTACTAGATACACCTTTGATTGTTTCCGGCATCAATTTTTCTCGGTCTCTGTCTTTGAGGATCCGTTTGTATCTTGTTGACAGTTCTTATTTTCGGGTAGTATTGAATGAAAGAGTGGAAACAAACACACTTCGCTGTCGGTGCTACCACACTACCCTTACTTTACGCTCCTTTTTCTTTGGCTCGTCGTACTGGCCAATCTCTGTACTGACAAATCTAGATCCACACCTCGGACAAAGCAGATCCCCACTCCATGATCTAGTTATTTTTGGATAGATAGGTCCTTGATCTATGTGATGTGCACCCCTCCCTTACTATATGCTCCTTTTCCTTGGACTCGTGATACTGGCCAATCTCTGTACTGACAAATCTAGATCCACACCTCCGACAGATCAGATCCCTACTCCATAAACTAGATATTTTTGGATAGATAGATCCTTATCTATATGATCTGTGAGATCTAGATAGTGTTTGACGGCTGGGATCTGTATGATCTAGCTCTTATGCACATGTTCATAGCGACCGAAAAGGATTATGATCTACTGTAGATCATGATCTGTCTGAGGTGTGCAAATCTCTGTACTGACTAGGGGGGCCTAGGTGAGGCTATTGTATACCAATCCCCCACAGTATACCACCCGGGTGGTAATTATTCTACAATGCTAAACGACCACCCGATGTATCACGCGAGGTACGCTGTATACGACACCCCCCGAGGTAATGCCTCATAATCAGTGTCACACCCCCGACTGCCTGGAATGTTTCAGCAAATCTCCTTTGTAACCACTTCTCCCACCCCCCCTTGTTGTCACACCTCTACAGTATACCACCCGGGTGGTAAATGTTCTAGAATCCCAAACGATCACCAGCGTTATCACCAGGGGTACGTTGTATATCACACCCCCACAGTATACCACCCTGGGCGATAAAAAGCCATAACCGAAAATATTATCACCGCGGGTGTGTTTTACTCTTGTTATATACGGTTTGCGTATATCTCTCACCGAGTCGTCGCTGGTGTCGCTGTGTCGCTGTGCTGCCTTCGTGAGAGAGAAGGTGGAATATTAACCTTTTTAAGACCCATGTAATGCGACCTAAAATATGACGAGTGCAATATTAACCGCAACCCCGACCGCCTGTGGGAAATTTCGAAAATTCTCGGTCGAACTCACGGCTGACGTAGTTCAAAGTGTAACCTGTTAAATATTATACATGCAAGGTTTCCCTTTATATAAGATTTGGTTGGCTTGAAATCCCGGGGGTGACGCAAGTTAAAAAGGGGGAACAAACTCTTGAAACTAATGAAAAACTAATTTGCCACCGCGCAAGTAACCCGGCAAGTAACACCGGCCAGCCCAAACGAGTTTATAGCTTAGTCAAGTATAACAGAATGGTTGAGCTATACTTGACTTTAATTTAAGCGTTACATGATTACCTGAATATGACCCACAATCCCCACCGCCTGGGAAGTTTCCAGGGCAGTCCTCGGGAAAATTCCCGCGGGAATATTCCGGCAGGATTTCACGGGAATTGGGATTAATTCCCGTTCCCGTGCAAAGATCATTCCCGTGGTCCCACCCAGACAGTTCACGAAGAAATAATCGATTTCCCATTCCCATCCAAATCGTTCCCGTGGAAATCCTTATTTCCCATTCCCACCCACACGATTCCCGTGGAAATATGTGTTATCCCGTGTTTTTTCCGTTCCCGTACAGTAAAATCCCTCTGAAATATCAATTTCTCAATTCTCGTCCAAACTAAAACTGTGCAAAAATAAATGATTCCCGCGGGAATTATTCCCGCGTTACCCGCGTGCACGGGATCATTGCTCAGTGTTGTGCTCTGTTGAAACACTTTGTTCAGTACAATCATGTACATATGATATATACGATGAAGAGCTTATAGACGACGTCAAGGCACGTACGTGTTCATACCCTTATCGAGGGGGGGGGGTGGCATCGAACAGGTCCTGGGCCTTTGGTGTTTTTTGTATTAATGCACTTTTCGTTTTTCGGGTACTATACGTAATGTCCTGATGTTGCCCTGTTTTCGAGGAGATGGGCGCTGTGCTTTGTGGGGGATACACAGCGGGTAACCAAAGCGGTCTAGGTTGCTGGACGCATTTGTCGCATCGCCTAGGTTGGTTGCTGTTAAAGTTTGGAATCTGGAATAACGTAAGAATAACGTGTTTTGTTTTGCTCAGTTTTGGTGGTGTCGATGTTGTTCAGTTCAAATATTTATTTTGGGTGCGATGAAGTGTGCTCACAGCCGACGTCGAGACATACCTGGACAGAGTGGTATGACCTGGACAGAGTGGTATGACCTGGACAGAGTGGTATGACCTGGACAGAGTGGTATGAAGTATCGCGCATGCATACAAGTGCTACTACCTGGTATGTAGTAATGAGTACAAATAACGTATCGGATATCGCGGTGGCTCATTCAGTTCGGTGAAATTCCATGGTGAGCGCTTTCTGGGCAAATTTTCTCCTGAATTCCCGTGGTGACTAGTTCCCGCGGGTAGAATTCCCGTGGTGGCCGGTTTCCGCGGGAAGGTTTCCCGTGGTGGCCAGTTCCCGAACGAAATATCCCGTGAACTCCCGTGGTGGCTAGTTCCCGCGGGAAGGGCTCCCGTGGCGCCCGATTCCCGTACAAAACATCCCGTGAATTCCCGTGGTGGCTATTTCCCGCAGGAAAAGTTCCCAAGATCAAAAATCGTTCCCGAGGACTGCCCTGGAAATTTCGAAGTTTCTCGGTCGAACAAAACTAGCTTACAAGTATTCGGATTGTTTTATATACCGGTGTATGGTCAGTTTTGGTTTCCACCTAATTTTTTTATAAAAATGATTACCGATACGCATTCAAACAACTCGTGGTTGCCCCTTGAACGCATCTTGAACAACATGTTGAAATCTACTTGTCTTTTAAGCCCTAACCTTATGTCCCTGTTAATAGTCCCTATCCGTATACGTAACCCCGACCATTTGGTATTTGTCTCGGAATGAAATGTAATGAGTTACCATTAATTATTACTTCTGTGGACTAACTACTCCACCATTTTTTGTACCTGGTATAGATTAAGAAGACACGTCAGCTGTGAGACCGATAATTTCGTCGAAACTCATATTTGCAAGCTGCGTGAAACTAGTAAGAAACCCAGCTTGGGCCAGCTTTCCTGTTTCTTATGTCGTATTTACAGGTGTCCTGTGCTGAACTCTTCCTGCTTTCCGCACATTTTTCTGAAACTTGCAGCTCTATTATTTGGTAGCGCGGGGCAAAACGGTGCTGGCGGAGTTTACCTTCACCACGCACCCTTTCCCAAATAATAAACTCGGTCAGGACCAGCTTTCCTATTTCTTATTCGGTCAAAATAAGAAACCCATCCTGAACCGTATTTCCTGTTTCTTACTGCGTCAAATAAGAAATCCATCCTGGACCAGCTTTCCTATGCATTTCTTATTTGGTCAGAATAAGAAACCCCGCCTGGACCAGCTTTCTATTTATTTTGTTACTATCGACAAATATCCTGTACTGTATTGAAGTTGTTGCAGTGTAGAACGTACCCTTTCCCAAATAAGAAATGCAGCCTGGACCATATTTCCTATTTCTTACGAATATTAGGTGTCCTGTATTGTACTGAAGTTAGTGTAGAATGCATCCTTTCCCAAATAAGAAATCAATTTCCTGTTTCTTACTGGGTCAAATAAGAAACTCAGCGTTTACCAGCTTTCCTGTTTCTTTTATCAGACGTGTTCTGTGCTGTACTACTGCTGCTGCTTTCCGCGCCCGCGCACTTTTCTGAAACTTGCAGCTATATTTGTTGGTAGCCCGGGGCAAAACGGTGCTGGCGGAATTTACTATCAAAATGCACCCTTTCCCAAATAAGAAACCCAGCCTGGACCAGCTTTTCTATTTCTTACCAGGTACCTGGTACTCGTCAAATATGAAATCCAGCTTGGACCAGCGTTCCTGTGTCATACTATATAGTGATGCCCTTTACTGTACTGAAGGTACTATAGTGTAGAACGAACCTGTTCCTAAATAAGAAATCCAGCCGGCACCACCTTGCCTGTTTCTTACTTGGTCAAAATAAGAAACCCATCCTGGACCATCTTTCCTGTTTCTTATATAATACGTGTCCTGTGCTGCTGCGTTCCGTGCGCTTTCCGAAACTTGCAGCTATATTCGTTGGTAGCCCGGGGAAAAACGGTGCTGGCGGAGTTTACGTTTACGACGGGAAATTTTCCCACGATTACTCGGGTTTTGCTGGGCAAAATACCTCCGGAGGACAGCAAGATGTCCTACGTCTACGACCAGTTGAGTGTGTGTGTCTGTCTTTGTTGGTGTGGGTTCTTGTTCTTTGCTTGTGCGTGGTTTGTGGTGGTAGTGATGTTGGTGTTGGTGGTAACGGTGTTGTTGTTGTTGTTGTTGTTATTGTTGACGGTGTTGCTGTTTTCACGTTAAATGACAGCCAGATGTCCTATGTCTACGACCGGTTGGGTATGTGTGTATAAGTGTGTTGCTGGTGGTTGGTTGTGGTGGTGTTGGTGTTGGTAGTGTTGCTGGTGTTGCTGATGTTGGTGTGGGTGTTGATGTTGATGTTGCTGGTGTTGTTGCTGTTGATGTTGCTGCTGGTGGTGGTGGTGGCGGTGGTGGTGGTGGCGGCGGTGGTGTTAGTGGTGGTATTGGTGGTGTTGCTTGTGTTGTTGGTGTTGGTGCTGATGTTGGTGTTGGCGGTGGTGTTGGTGGTTGTGTTGGTGTTGATGTTGGTGGTGGTGTTGGTCGTGGTGGTGGTGGTGTTGTTGTTGGTGGTGGTGGTGGCGGTGGTAGTGGTGGTGGTAAAGGTGGTAGTGTTGTTGGTGGTGGTGGGTGTTGGTAGTGGTAGTGGTGGGGGTGGGGGTGATGTTGGTGGTGTTGGTGTTGGTGGTGTTGTTGTTCTTATGGTTCTCATATTGTTCTTGTGTGTGGGCTGTTGTTGCTTTCACATTAGCTGTCCGTAAGATGTCCTACGTCTACGACCGGTTGACTGTGTGGGAGTGGGTCGGTGGTGGTCTTGCTGGTGCTGGTGGTGTTGGTGTTGGTGGTAGTGTTGCTGTTGGTGGTGTTGGTGGTGTTGGCGATGGGGTGGTGTTAGTGATGATGGTGGTGGTTGTGATGTTATTGTTGGTGTTGGTGTTGGTGTTGGTGGTGGTGTGGGTAGTGGTGTTATTGTTGGTTCTGTTGCTGTGCTCACCTGAACTAACAGGAAGATGTCCTACGTCTTCGACCAGTTGAGTGTGTGTGTTTGTGTGATGTTTGGGTGTGTTGGTGTGTTGGTGGTGGGGGTGGTGGCAATGTTGGTGGTGTTGGTATTGTTGTGCTGTTGATGTTGGTGGTGTGTGTCGTTGTTGTTGTCGTGTGGGTACAGTATGTGTTGTAGTTGTTGTCTCAGATGGACTAGCAGCGAGATGTGCTACGTGCACAACCAGTTGACTGTGTGTGGGTATGTATTGTGGACTATCAACCATTTTGTCGAAGCTGGAACAAGCCGCGAACACAACTCCCTCCCCCCCCCACGTTTTTGTGGCTGCTTTTGGCCAGGTACGTGTTTCACTACCGAGTCGACGATGGACTGACGTACCTATGTATGGCAGACGAGGAGAGCAGGCGACGGATACCCTTCGCGTTACTCCAAGAAATCAAGAACCGATTTCAGGCCACTTACGGGGACAGGTGTATACGGTTTATGATATTTACCCTCTTACAATGGATGACATCGAACGATAATCGACTTCGATACGATATCGATACAGTACACGATTTGTGGCGAAGCGAGTTTCTAATTTACGCCGGCGCCAAAAAAATAGGGGCTCCTTCCCGGCCTCGTGCGCCCGAATCTCCATGTCCTGTGTCCCGTCCAACGACGGGAATCTTACTCTTCCAATATGAGCAATACATTACAATGTTTTCGTTGAGAATCGTATTCATACCTCATACTTTTGAGTTCCAACCATTTTGGGACGTACACAACAACGCCCAATGACAGCAAAACAGTATAGTTGGGTTGGGTTGCGTTGGGGGGTTGGGTTGGGTTGGGTTGGGTTGGGTTGGGTTGGGTTGGGTTGGGTTGGGTTGGGTTGGTTTGGATTGG
>JAYJMJ010000236.1:3659215-3669589 GCA_036873875.1 Laminaria ephemera
GCATTCCCAACGCTCGTCGATTTTCATCGAATTTTGCTAACCCACGCTCTCGCGCTTTCCGCAAGTCAATTTTTAGCGCAAGAAGAAGTCCCTACGAGTACGAAGATGCACTCGGGGGGGCTCGAACCCGCGACATTGACCTTAGTGGTTACGCGGTTAACCCACTAGACCATCGGGGACTGCTGTGTAGACTAGTGAGTCGCATTTCATCGTTCGTCTGAACGCTTTCTTGCACAAACCGCCGGATAGTACAGCCAACACACGAGAGTGACGGGGACGTGCATGCGAGCAACAAATATGTCTTCGTAATGATGGCAGGGTAGGGGTGTGACGTGTGATGGACAGCAGTTTCGAGAAAAATCGCGGTAATCGGACGCTTGCTACGAGCTACGACCATAACCACTACCAGGTAGGTTATAGTATGACGGACGGCAATTACCCGTCACGCCGTAAACGGACGCTTGCTATCACAGTAGCTACTACCTGGTAGAGGTTTTTGTGTGACGGACGTCAATTCCCGTCATGCCGTAAACGGACGCTTGCTATAACCGCAACTGCTAGGTTTTAGTATGATGGACGGCAGTTACCCGTCACGCCGTAAACGGACGCTTGCTATAACTGTAACTACTAGGTTTTAGTGTGGATTACATCGGCCCTACTCCCGTGGCCGGTGCTCATTTCTTGGTAACGGACCGTCGTTAGACATCTTTGGCGAGCCAACA
The DNA here is from genome assembly GCA_036873875.1 of Laminaria ephemera. Lineage (NCBI taxonomy): Eukaryota > Phaeophyceae > Laminariales > Laminariaceae > Laminaria > Laminaria ephemera. Next base: position 3,659,938 of record JAYJMJ010000236.1, read on the forward strand.
TATGGGATCTCGTAGGAGCTCGCGGGAACTCGCGGGAACAACACCGCGAGGATAAGTTTTGGGTCTCGTGGGAACTCGCGGGTGTTCGTGGGTTTTACGCGTGACGTGGGATCCCGCAGTGCTTTTATGGAAGACACAGTCTTCACGGGTTCAATGGAGTAATGCAAATGGTTTTAAGTTGCACAGGTTTAGATGCACGCGGTGAATTCTCAAGGGTTCTCGATGAGTGTCGTGGGATCCCATGGGAACTACCGTGGAATGCCGTGGGATTATCATGGGATTTCCCACGGGACTTCTCGCCGGAAGTCCCATGGAGGGAATCCCGCGGGATCCCACGGGATTCCAGGTGGAAACGCGAGAGAACCCATGGGACCCCGTGGGATCCCGCGGGAACACGCGGGATCTCACCTGGCATCCCGCGAAATCCCATGGGAGCTCACACGGAATCCCACCCAAAATCACAAAAGTGTTGAGCACCCTGGGAATCCGCCCACAAGCCCAACAATGTTAATCCCATGGGATCCCGCCGCGTCCCACGACCCACGGGATCCCGTGAGATGCCGTGGGATCCCATGATACACCCATGGAGTCCCGCGGGATCTCATGGGAAGTCCCACGGGATCCCACCAAATAGGGTAGTAATGTACCGCGGTTGAAACCGCCGTTAAAAGTTACCGTTGAAAATTACGGTGGAATCGCCGATGTAACTACCATTGAACCCACCGTTGAAGATACCGTTGAGTTTACCGTTGACAATACAGTTGAAAACTCCGTTGAAACTGCCTTTGAAAGTGCTGTTGAAACGTTGAAGCCGCCGTTAAAATCGCGGTTGGAAATGCCGTTGAACATGCCGTTGAAACCGCAGTTGAAACTTCCGTTGAAGCCGCTGGTGAAACCGCCGTTGAAAATGCCGTTGAAACCGCTGTTGAAATTGTCTCTGAAATCGCCGTTGAAACCGCCGTTGAAACTACCGTTGAAACCGCGGTTGAAAATGCGATTAAAACCGCCGTCGAAAATGCCGTTGAAATCACCGTTGAAACCAAAATGGCATTGAAAATGCCTTTGAAACAACCGTTGAAATCGCCGTTGAAACTACCGTTGAAACCGCTGTTGAAACCGCCGATGAAAATGCGGTTGAAAATGCTATTGAAAATGAAATGTCGTTGAAAATGCTGTTGAAACTTGAAACCGCCGTTAACGTTAAAACCGCCCTTGAACATGCCGTTGAAACCGCCGTTGAAACGCCCAAAAGGTTTTCGTAGCGGCGGCTTCGTCAACAGCGCCTGCGGTGGCATAGGGACACCGTTCGCGCGACAGCTTGAGACCAACAACAGGCACAGCTTGCCGCGGGTGTCTTTTACGGCCGGCTCTAGAGACCGACGCGGAATGGACGAAGGGGAACGCGGCACAGCTGCTGCTGCTGCCACTATCGGTAGTGCTGCTAGTGCTGCTGGTGCTGGGGTTGATGTTGCGGGTGGTGTTGCGGGTGTTGCCGCAGGCTGTGAAGCGGGAACACCTCTGTTCGTGTACGGGACTCTCATGAACGACAAGGTGAAAGGTGATGTTTGTGTTGGTGGTGGTTGTGGGGGGATGGTGGTGGTAGTGGTGGTGGTGGTAGTTGTTGTTGTGTTGTTGATGATGTTGGTGGTGTTGGTGGTGGTGATGGTGATGTTTGGAGTGGTAGTGATGGTGCTGTTGTTGTTGCCGGTGTTCGGTGTTGTTGGTGTTGGCGTCGGTGCTGTTGGTGTTGTTGTTGGTGCTGCGGTAGGCGGTGTTGGTGCTGCTGTTGGCGGTGGTGTTGGAACTGCTGTTGGGGATTTTGGTGAGGGTGCGTCGGTGTTGGTACTGGTGCTTAGTGATGTTGGTGTTGATAGTGCTGGGGACACTATATTCGTCATTTTCTAACCCAGCAGTGCTTTGTGTGGCCGTTGCTGCAATTCTCTTTTGTATTCGTGTTCTCCCTCTGATGAACAAAAAGAGGTTAACAATGTTATAGTTACCGTATTTCTGCGATTGAAACCGGACAACTTCCCACCAACCCATTCACGCCGACGCAGGTTTTGTTCGCCCTGCTCGGCAGAGTTCCCCCCACCCAGGAGGCATGTTTGTCGGGATACCACCGCTACCAGATTAAGGACCACGTTTTCCCGGCCATCCGACCGAAGGAGGATGATTCCGTGGAAGGCTTGTTTATGGAGGGGCTTAACACTCGAGAGAGGGTGAGAGTGGGCTGCTGCAGGACGTTTTGCGAGGTTGTTGAGGTGCTCGTGCAGCGGTGTTTGTTGGTTGGAGTGTTGGCCTGCGTTTTCCTCGTTGGTTGGTTACTTGTTTGCTTTGTTTGCTTGCTTGTTTGCTTGCTTGCAACCTTGCACGACCTTGCAACGTTGCTTGGTTGCACAACCTTGCACAACCTCAACCTTGCAACCTTGCTTACTTGATTGGTTGATTGATTGATTTTGATGGTTGATTGATTGGTTGCTTGGTTGATTGATTGATTGATTGATTGATTTCTTGGTTGACTGTTTGATTGATTTTACAGGTTGACTGCTACTACCTTTACTACTGCCAACTACTACCACTACTACTACCACTACTACCACCACTACCATTACTACCACTAATACTACGGTGGTAAATGCAACCGCCCGATATCTCCCCGCGCATGCAGTAACCCTAGACCTCTTGGTTGGCCCGCCTCCGCCAACGCGTCCCACCCGCCCCTCACCTGTAAAGCTAGTCTATATCACACCTGGGACATATGGTGCTGACTCTGCTTCATTCCGCGCTTTTCTCGCAAGTCGTCGCTTCGCAACTGAGCGAGGTGTGACTCTCAAGGCTATACCATTACAATACTTATTAGATTTGATTGGCCACACTTCATCCGTACGTACAAAACACATATCTTCTCGTATTATGCCTCGCCAATATTACGGTTTTGATCAACCCGCATCCTTCGATGCGTCCCACCCGCTCCCACTTGTCTCGTTTTTGGCCGCGACTACTGTGAATGGCCGTTTAGTTAATTTTTGACCTTTTTGAGGATGAAGACTACCACAAGGTGGATGTTGAGGTCAAGGTCGTTGGGCTCGAGGGAACGAGGACGGCAACGTCGTATGTGTGGTGAGAGAGCCAAGGCCGGGTTTCTTCGTTGTTAGTGTTTATTTGTTTGTTACTGTTGTTATTGGTGGTGTTGTTTGTGGTGGTGGTGGCGGTGGTGGTGTTTTTGTTTTTGTTTTTGTCTTTGGGGGTGTTGGGGGGATGTTGAGGCTGTTGGGAGTGTTGGGGGTGTTGTCTTCGTCGTCGTTGTTGTTGTTCTGATTGTTGTTGGTGGTGTTAGGTTGTTGTTTTTATAGGCGTTGTCGTTGTTGTTATTGTTGTTGTTGGTATTGTTGCTGTTGTTGGTGGTGTTGTTGCCGTCGTGGTCGCTGGTGTTGTTGTGGCCATCTTTGTTAGTGTTGTTGTCGTTGGTGTTGTTGTCAGGGTGGCGTCACTTGGATGGCTCCGCCCCTGTTCGACTCTGCACCACAGGCGTCTCGGTTGGCGCCAACAGCTACTGTTGGGACACCCTGATCTTTCAACGAGACGTTCACCAATCGCTGGATGCTGTTTCCCTTGCGTCGATTTCACCAATCTCTATTCACCGATTCCATCAATCGTTAAACACCGCTTTCCACCAATCACTAAACGCCGCGTGCACCAATCGCTGAACACTGCTCTCCACCAATCACTAAGCACCGTTTTCACTAATCGCTAAATCCCGCTTCCACCACTGACTCCGCTCTCCACCAATCACTGAACGTCGCTTCGACGCATGCTTCGAAACGGGTAGCACCTACATTTTGTAAGGCTCCTCATTTCAAGAGCTCTACGAACCAGGTATACCTCACCCAAAATCTAACTTTGAGAAAATGAAAGTGAAACGCGATGAACAATCCCATGGCCTATTAATAGGTACACGACGAATAATATTGTCAAACACTAATGGTATTCATACGATATTGGGTAGTCTAATTACTACCAGGTAGTAGTTGAGGAGCCCCGTCAGTCATATGTTGGGCAAAAGCCAAAAAGTGCTAGAAATATCCCTATCCCCTAACGTGACGCTCACAGGAATGCCTCCGCCGAGAACCAGTTGTACGGGGCGTGGGAACCCTTGACGCACTTCGCTGAGAGCGGGCCGGTTCCGGACTACGTGGCCATGGTGCAGCGGTTCGCTCGACATATTGAGGCGGAAGGGCTGCTTGACGTGGAAGAAACGGCGTAGCTTTGTTGTACGTATTCGAAAATGACCCCACTCTAAATACAGGTGGTTCGTCACGCGGAAGGGCTGCTTGATGCGGAAGAAACTGCGTAGCTTTTTTTACGTGTTCGAAAATGACGCCCACGTTAAATACAAGTGGTCTGTCATGCAGAAGGGCTGCTTGACGCGGAAGAAACTGCACAGCTTGTTTATGTCTTCGATTATGAGGACCACTCTAAATACAAGTGGTCTGTCATGCAGAAAGGTTACTTGACGCGGAAGAAACTGCACAGCTTTTTTACCTCTTCGATCATGGCAACCACTCCAATTACTAGTGGTTCGTCACGCGGAAGGGCTTGTTGACGCGGAGATTGACGGAATACTGTATCTTTTTGCGTCTTCGAAAACGACGCCTACTCTGACTTTAGGTGGTTTGTCAGACTTGGCATGGGTGCAGTTTGTTGTAGGGGGGGTGGTTATTGCCCTTCACCCATAGGCAAAAGGGACCAGCTCTGAATTGAAGGGGTTTGTTTGAACGAAGCGTGGGTGGATTTAGTTGTAAGAGGTCCGTGCTAGGATAGAGGTGGCATTTTGAGGTGGCGTTTTTTTTTTTGGCCAACATGAACCCTTGACGCACTTCGTTGATAGCGGGCCTGTCTCGGACGAGGTGGCCATGGTGCAGCGATTCGCTCGACATATTCCGGCGGAAGGGCTGCTTGACGCGGAAGAAACGGCGTAGTAGGGTTTTGTCGTCTTCGAAAATTACCCCACTCTAAATACGAGTGGTTTGTCACGCAGAAGGACTGCTTGACGCGGAACGCACGGCATAGCTTCTTTGTGTCTTCGAAAATGACGCCTACGCTAAAAACAAGTGGTTCGTCAAGCGAAGCTTGGGTGCAGTTAGTTGTGAGGGGGGTGTTTTACCCCTAGAAAAAAATGTCCAATTTTGAATTGAAGGTTTGTTTGAACGGTTCGCTCATCATGTTCACGCGGAAGGGCTGCTTAACGTAGAAGAAACGGCGCAGTAATTTTTTTATTATTTTTTATTATTTTCGTCTCCGAAAATAACCCCACTCTAAATACAAGTGGTTTGTCACACGGATGGACTGATTGATCTGCGGAAAAAGCGGCCTAGATTTTTTTCATGTCTTGTAGAAGGACGCCCACTCTTTATACAAGTGGTGTGTCATGCGGAAGAGCTGTTTGACGCGGAGAAATAAAGGCACAGCTTTTTTACGTATTTGATAATGACGCCCACTCTAAATACAAGTGGTTTGTCAGACTTCGCGTGGGTGCAATTGGTTGTACGGGGGGGGTGTTATTGCCCCTCGCCCCTATACAAAATGAACCAACTCTGAAATGAAGAGGTTTGTTTGAACGAAGCGTGGGTGGAGTTCGTTGTAAGGGACGCGTGCTTACGGTAAAGGTTGCACTTTTTTGGTGTTAATATTTCTGACTGACGGGGTGTCTCGGATTGCAAGGAATTACCCGCTATCGTTGGAGTCCTACTTTTGTTTTTACCATATTATTAGTCGTTAGACTAAACAGCTAGGCTATGAAATTGTTCATCGGGATACACCAGGTATACAATGTTTCTCAAAGTCAACTTATGGGTAGGGTATAGAGCTCCTGCAGTGAGGAGCGTCAGCAAATTTTGGTGTCACCCCTACCGTACTATTAGTAGCATGTGTGTTTTTGTTCGCATTCACGCTAGCGTTGGCGTCAGCGTTAGCTTTAGAACTCGGCAGTTTGTTCTGGAAACGTGAGTGCCATGTTTCAAGGGTGTGTTTAGTAGGGTATCTACTCTGGGGTACCCGGGTACCAAGCTTAGTTGTTTCGGTCATACTCGGGTATATACCAGGGTACCCCCCAGAGTGTACCCTACTAAACACACCGTTGCAATGTTTGTTGTGCGTTTACAGCTTTTTACCATCCTTACGGTTTTTACCCCTTTTTGCCCCGCAGAGACAAGTTGTCGCCGTCTGCCGAAAATCTGGGGTTTTGCTAGCGTCGGGTCCGGGATACGTGTGTCGAGAAGAAGTCTGGTGTGATAGTCGAGGCTGGGACACAGCAGTATTGGTGATGGTGTTGCTCAAACATTGTAGAGCGGTAGTGCAGCGTATTGTGATACCGGTAGTATCCAAGAGACTACGAGAGAGGGGGGGTGATCCTTGTTGTTGCTGTTCTCGCATGAACCCGTTGTAGTAAGAGGCAGTTTGAATACGTACTGTCCTGAAGAGTTTTTCCTATTATTAGATTACCCTTCGGTTCTCGATGTCGGTGCCCAATAGAAATTTTGAGGCTACCTGGTAATTTTTTTTTTCACGTACCTTTATTTAGGCGCCTTTTCGTCATTCTTTTACTCTGACATGTTGAAGAAAATTTCATGCGAATACGATTTTGAAGCACTTCTTTAAAGCACCTTTTCGTGGACTTTTACTGCAACCTTTTGAAGCACTCTTTGAGCAATCACTCTTGGCTACCAACCCTCGCGATGTTTTCCTTTGCTCTCACACCCCTACCGCGCCCGCGCCCATAATATACCTCGCACGCCGTCCCCAACACGACAGCATCGTATCGGCCCCACTCTCAGCTGCTGGCATGCCTTATCGCCTTCAAACCAAATATCGTGTCCGTGTGTGTCTGTTTTCGTGCACACCATCAACGTCTCATCGATTTCGTATCGATGCACGCACAAGCCCAACAAGCAAAAGTAGTATTACGGCTTAATTAGGACCATGAAGAGTCTGGCTGCTTTCCTCTACTTGATTTGTAATATACCAGACAGCGACGGCGGCAACAAAAACACGCCCTCTCGGCGCCGACAGCGTCCTGTCTTTTCTGCGCCAGTTCCTCCTGGTCTTAAAATGACGTCTGGGTATGGTATGCTACAAAGGGTTGCATAGTCCCGGCTGGCCGGACGCTACTATTGTAGATAGGAACTTCACGCTTATCATCTGCGAGTAAAACCTTTTTCGTTTTTTCGTTTTCTGCTATCCAGTTTTCGTGTTTCACAATGGCTGCTGGTTGAGTTCGACTGTCTTACGACGAGCGAGATTTGAGCTCCGCGGGTCCAACCATTGCGAGCCTCGCGGCGCCGTCATCGCCCTACGAGCCGAGCTTGCACGTTCTTGATGTACAGATGGTTGATCCTTCTGATGAGATCCCTTTTACAAGTGCCATCTAACCCGCAAACATACTTCAGCATTATGGTCTAGGAGCGTGGACGACCGCTCCGCTCAGGGCTATTAATAGCATCGCCGAGGCACCCGAGACAGAGGTGATCATCCATGTGACATACTCATGAGAGAGACTTAATGGTAGTCGTAGTTAGCGCGGAGTTGACCGCTGTGAGAAAAGAGAAGGCAGAGAAGACGACCGCTGTGTGCGATGTTCCCTTGCAGCACCAGCAATCCGTTATATATGCCTCCGCAAGATGCATCTATCCATCTACCTAGGAAACCCGGGGATGAACCCAGGATTTCTCCTGGCGACTACAAACATCAAATAAAAGTGCGTGTTTTTTTGTGAAGGATACTATTAATAACGATCGTATTCGCAACTTTGGTCGAAAACACACGGATCGGATCGAATGGTGATCGAACGGTTGCCTTGTGGGATCAGCTTGGCGTAGGATGAGAGTTTTAAGCGCTAGCAGGGCGATCGAAGCTTGGCGTAGGATCAGGGCAGCGGGAGCATGGCAGTCGACACGACAGTCAAACGAATGTCTTGTAGTTGTTGGTTGTTGGATACGTTGTGTTACGCTTTTAGTATGTCGTGGTCTTCATGTTCAGTTATTTCATAATGTTTTTTATTATTTTCTCATACGCTGCACATTGTCGGATGACAAATGAAATAATGATGAAATGATGTCTGGTGAACTACCGGGTTACATGCATTTCTGGAATCTCATTGGGTGGTTCGAATCAGTATATATCGACCTCTCCGCTAATCGACTCGATCGAGTGTCGGTGCGAACGTTTCGCAGCTGCCTGGGTAGGCGCGACCTACTAGATAGCGTCTCGACCTCGCCGCAAATCGGCTCGAGTGTGTCGGCGCGAGCTTTTACCATATCAACTAAAAGATATGTCATAGGAAACAGTGCGTGGTCTCCATCACCCCGAGCACAGTTAACCAAGAACAATATACGATTGGGGCAGAAGCTTGGGCAGAAGCAAGCACAATCTGCGATTAGGGCTCAAAGGCAATCTAGGATTGACACTTATTCAGAAGAAGCAGCAGTCGCAATCTTCGATTATGGCTGTGTGATAGAATGTCCCGTTGAGACACAGGGGTGGACGACGCTGGGCAGCTGTCTCCTCATGGGTTCATGGTGTCTTTATTCATCTCTCGGTTAGCTTGCTACTTGGACGCAAGGCAAAAAACATCATATACTATGGAGCTGGGAGAGGTGGGCGACGATGCTCCCTTGAGAGCATCACCGTCACCTATGTTCTCGCCCTCCTTTGATAGTCTTTGACGTGACATAGTCTATGACCCATCAGACAACTGTGACATCTGCCATGACCTGGTTTCACTCCAAATCATGACATGGTGTCACATCAACTCTATCGCCTATCCGCCTACATAGAGCACTCTATTACATTAGCCCACCCTGAATAGTCGTAGATGCAGATCACACGACAATAATAGGATGTCAACAAAACATCCAGAAATTGGAAAGGGGATCGAATATGCGGCTATTCGAAATAAACGAAAATGAAGCTATAGATTCCCCCACACCTCGTAGTGAAGCTGAGACGCCTCTTGCAAGAGTTACAACTTTGTGATGGAGCTCACAAACGTAGGAGCTCGGGGTCAGCTATGTACTTACGATCCACCAATAGCAATCGGGCTACGAAAACACAAAGGGCAAGGTAACTAAGCGCAACGATGAACCAAGGACAATCTACGATTGGGACTTAGCCAGAAGCAGACGTGATCTGAGAGCTAAATCAAGGGCAATCTATGATTGGGACTTGGCCAAAAGTAGACGCAATCTGTGATTAGGGCCAAATCAAGGACAATCCACTATTTAGATTTAGCCAGAAGCAGACGCAAAATGTGATTAGGCTAAATACACCAAGGGCAATCTACGATTGGGGCTTAACCAGAAGCAGACGCAATCTGATATTTGGTTTTTAACCAAGGGCAATCTACGATTGGGACTTAAACCAGAAGCAGACGCAACCTGTGACTACGTAGGGCCATTAAACCAAGGGCAATCTGCAGTTGACGAAACGTTTGAGAACCTCTGGCAGTGTAGAAGGGATCGGCAGGTCTCGCTTTATGACGCATCGAACCACGTGATAGGCCACGGCCCACTGCCGCCCCGCTCGTAGCGGTAGTAGTGGCATGGGCATATGTAAACAAGGAGATGAACGTACCGGGAGGAGGGGGGGGGGAGGAGGG
>JAYJMJ010000236.1:3685914-3703919 GCA_036873875.1 Laminaria ephemera
CCCCCCCCAAATCCCCCCGCCACCCCTCTCTACTATGTGCGTCCGTTTCATTTACGTACTGCTGCGCACTCCATATTATACGAACAATATTGGCCTTTCGTAACCCACGGCTCCCACCCCCCGAAGGCGCCTCCCCACTAACTGCTAATTAGTCTTTGGTATGCCCACCGCAATTCGGATTTTGGTAGTCTCTCTACCCCCTGGCGCCCATCCGTAAAGAGGTTTTGGTTTAGATCTGAAAATCCGTCTCCCTGGTAGCGCTGTTGTATATGTATAGAGTACATGTTTACAGGAAGGGCGGTAGGATACACGTGCGAAGAGTAGTACTGTCGTTTTGTCAGGTTTCTAAATGTGATGTTTAGTTCCTTGTCCTCAAATCGATCTAAACACGCGTCCTTGTCCCCTACGGTTGTACCCACTCTCTTTGTTGTCCCTTTTTTCCAGGATGCCGACACGCCCGAAGAGGAGAAGAGGATCTACCGGAGGGCCGCCCGCAACCTTCGCGAATACCACGGCGTCCCCTCCATGACGCCTCCCATGCTCATCCAAACCCTGGCCTTCCTCCACCTGCACCCCCGCCGCCTCGTCAAGCAAGGCCTCGCCCCCGCCCAGCTCTTGGCTGGCGTCAAGGCCCCCGAGCCCCTCGGCAGCGACAGCAACGACGACCTCGCCGAGGCGGTTAGGTCGGACATGGAGTTGATGAGCGTCGAGGACGACAAGAAGGAGTGGAACGACGGTTTCGTTTCTGTTGACGAGAAGCCGATGACCGACGTGGACACCGATGCTAAGGCTGACTCCGAAGACGACAACGCGGCTGCGGCTGCAGCTGGTCCTGCCGGAAGCTCGAGCTCTTCGGAGGAGGAGAGCGGCAGCGACGGCGCCGGCAAGAAGGGCGCGCCTAAGCCGATCACGATGATGCACGGCGCGTTCCTCTCTGCCGGGATCAAGCTCCGCCCTCGCGAAGTCATGCCCCTCTTCCTCGCGCTCGGAGTCTCTCCCCGCCGCCTCGCCAAACTCGGCCGCGTGGACGGCAAGGAACTGAAGAAGGCCATGCTCGAGAGCGGAAAGCACGGCCGCCACCACCACTTCCGCCTCGGCGGTCGCGGCGGCATGGGTAACCCTGGCATGGGTCACCCTCGCGCTCGCGATGGCGGACCCGGCTGCATGGGGGGCGGACCCCCCGGCCGTTGCGGTGATGGCGCTCGCGGCCCCGGCGGGAAGCCCTTCGGACCGGGCGGGAAGCCTTGCGGTCCTGGCCGCCGCTTCGGCGGTGGGTCTCCCATGGGCGGCATGTTCTTCTTCCCCCCCCCTCCCCCGCCCCACGGAGACTCCATGCGTGGTGGTGGTCCCGGTGGGTTCTGTGGCCCCGACCACGAGCACTTCCAATACGGAGGCGGTGGCGGTGCCGGGGGTTGCCCGTGTTCGCCTGAGATGATGGGGTGGATGGGGGCTCGTGCTGCCCGCCACGCCGCTGCCCATCAGGGCGGTGGAGGTGGCGGAGGACGCGGTGGTGGCTACGGTGCTCGCGGAGGCGCTGGCGGAGTCGGCGGCAACGGACGTCACTGGTACGGCTACTGGGGCTGAAAATGTTGCCCAAAAAAAAAGCCGAGAAAAAAGAGATTATAACTCCGTTTGGACACTGAAAAGACATGACAGGCGCTGTTGACTGATTGAAATTTAATTACTGGTTGGCTCTTTAGTTTGTTGTTTGCCGGACATTGGATAGGGGTTGGAGCATCCGGCGACTACGAATTGATTGATTGAGCAACGCGGTAATTTTTTTTTTAGACGGTGCTCTTGTTGTCTTTTTGTCCTGTTTTATGACGGAGAAATTTCGATTTTCTTAGGTTTGTTTGCAATTTCGCAGAAGTTTCCCTCGGAAAAATAGATACGAGGGGTATGACGGTGAACCTACTTGCTTGCGCTAAAGATCTAATGCCATCACAGCGTACAGTAAATGTAGCACCATAGGCTTCTGTGCGGATGCAGCTTGACAAACATGTGTCCCTTTTTTTGTGGCCTGGTTTGTTTTTTTTGTTTCGTAGTTTGAGTAGGTATCATATATGTGAGTAGGGTGCATGTTTCGATACTGCGCCTACTGGTTCCCCCGTCGTGTGGGGTTTCGATATGAGATGTAGGGATGCGTGTTGTGATACTGCATCTACTGGCACCCCCTATGGGGTTTCGTTAAGCGGTTGGATGTAGTAGGGTTTTTGCTCGTCCTTGGCAAAATAATGAAATAATGTGCGCCTCTACCCTTACGGTGTGTGCTGCCACTACGCTGAAAATATTTGTGTACTCCTACCCTTCAAATTGAAGGTTGTGTGCCTGTTACCCTTAAGGGTGTGCCACGGAAAAAGGGAGGTTGATTGGGTTTGGGGGGGAGAGGAGACCGATGATAGGTTAGATGTTTCGAACGAAATGTTGGAACCACATCGGCACCTCGGGCACACGGACACCTTTCATGGTGACTTCACAACTCCGTAGTAGGCGGTATGTAGACAGTATCGCTAAACAAGCGATAAAGATGGTCAGTATCATCCGCATTCAGATGGTTGTATTGCCACCTTTCTGTCGATTTTGCTAAGGCGGGCACTGTAGTGCTTAAGAGCTACCAGGTACTTCCTGAATGCTGCGGTTGCAGTAAGTAGTGATGGTCCCGTAAGAGTTCGCATCCCGGTGTGCTGAACCTCGAGAGGCAACATGTTAGGAGAGATTGAAGTTGTGGCGCGTGTCGTATATTTGTTGGGTGCTGCCGCGAGCGGCACGCTGGGCGGTGGGGGGAGGATCGGTTTGTCACTTGAGACGTGCGGAGCATGTTTTTTTGCTTTCGTGTTGCACCGCGGGGTACATGTGTAAGAACCACTTCCTTCGGAGGAAGGTGGTAGTAGTCGGTCGTACTGGCCGGGGGGGGGGAGGGCCTCGGATTCGTTGGAAAAAGATAAATGGTTGTAGTGGTTGGAATTGAGTAGATTCTGAAAACGTTTTCATCGGAAGACCTTTCTTTTTCGTTTTTGGCCGTCCGGCAGGATGGCGTTATTTGCCTACGCGGAGAATGCGTCGAACGAGTACATTTTGTATGATGGACAGCAGAAAATACTTGGATGTGCTGAGAGGTTGCTAAGTTGATTCATCGGGAGGGTTACGGCGCAGTGCAGCTGTTGTTGCGGGCGTTATTTGCTTCGTAGGGTTGGTTGTTCCTTCTGTTATGCCCATTGAATCAGATGTGGCAGGCTCCAAGAAACAGTAGTAGTAGTAGTAGTGGAAAGGAGGGAAGGAATGGATAATTTATAAATGCAACAATCACAACAAGCGCTCCTCTGTTTTTGTGCCATGGCTTTTGCAGTGATGCCGGGTCCATGATGTGTTCATCGTGTTGCCTTTTTGTTCGCGTCATCTTTTGAGACGATTATGATCAAATAATGAAACGTTGCGCATATTAGATGTTACTTGTTTCCTGGGTTGGATCTCTACTACATCGATCCAGCACTACTTACCATGATGACAGATCAGATATAGGATGTAGATTATGTAGTAGATAGATCATGATCAGTCCGATGTGTTCACACAATCAACTGTGACAATTATCTGTGATAAGTTACAACAATCACCGGTCAGTTGGTCCTGTTGGCCGTCTTGTAATACGTACCGACCGGTAGTTTCGTCTACTCGTAACTTTTTGTCGCTTGCTGCGAGGCCGAACCACCGCATCATGCATTCAGCCCTCGAAAAAGATGACCACATACACCAGCACCAGTTGACCCGAACACGCTCAAATCACCCACCATCTATCCATCCATCCATGCATGCATGCATGCAGAACACAGGTGGCAGGCGATGCAGCCATACACTTTTAACACCTTTTTTTTGTTATTCTTGCGAATAAAAACGCGTGTTGTTTGCTTGCACCCTGCTGCCGCTTTGCTCGCTCATCCCGACCTGAAGACTCGACCAAAGCAAATCGAGGGTCGGCCACAGCCGGCAAACAATTTAGTCGAATTAGCGGCAATTCTCTACCGTATCACACTCGACGGCAATCTGGACAAACCGCGGTCACTGGTGTCTACCCCCCCCCCGCCGACGTGCTCCGTCCCGGCATTGTAGGGATGTAAGTGTCCATGGCCATGCATGATATGAGTATATTACACACCCCACCCCCCGTAGTCACAGGTAGGTGGTGTCGTGGTATCTCTACCCTCCTAGAGCCGCTCCCCCCGGTCCATGTTATCATGGTTGCTATCGAGCATAGGGTTCGGTATTCCAACAGCTAGTGACTTTCATCGAATTTTGCTAAACTCGCGCTTTTTCAGCGACGGAATAAGCACAGAAAAAATGCCTTGCATCGAAGTTTGCTAACTCGCGCTGTTGCGCTTCAGCGACGGAATGAGATATAGAAAAAGCCCGGGCAAGATTCGAAACCCGATATTCCGCCAACATCGATATCAGTATGCACACCTGGTACAAGATTGCGCCCTTGCTAAAAAGGTCAGCGAGAAAGCCCCTGCTCCTCCGCTGCTTGTCGCAAGAGCTTTTGCTGTGGAGGGGACAGGGGTCTTCCTTTCCCCCGCCCCTAGCATTGTCAGAATTTTCCAATGTTGCAACTTGCGCTTTTGCGTGTCAGTGACGGAATAACACACAGAAAAAATGCCTTGCCAGATAAGAATCCCGATACTCCGCCAACAGAGGGCGATACCAGTATAAAAATACACAAAATATCGCCCGCGCTAACATTGTCATAGAGAGAGCCCCTGCTCCTCCGCTACTTGTCGCAAGAGCTTGCTGTGGAGGGGACAGGGGTCTTCCTTCCCCTCCCCCCTAGCCTTTTCAGAAATATCCCAGAAAAATCCGTTGCGCCAGGAGAACTCCTTCACCGCCGCAGGGTAGTGCGCCACGGACCTGACAATTGAACGCACACAGGCAGCCGACGGTTAAATTGCAAGAATAACGGAGGTGTAATAAATCAGTAAGGTAAGTACAAGGCGCTTCGCTCCGCGGGCGGCATCGCCGCCCGCGACGCTCGCTCAAGAAGGAAAAATAGAGCAAAATATGTGAAGCGGACAGAGGTCCATGATTGATAGTAGGTGCAAACTGGCGACTTGACAATGCCAAGAGGCCCGCCGCCATGCTCCAGGAAAACAACCAGGACGCCACATGCATATGAGTATACCGCCGTATGTACCTGGCATCTTGCTGTAGTACTTGCGACGTATGTCAGTCTCGAAGTGTGCGACTAAGGAGCTTTTGTCTCTGTCTAGGATGACGAACCGGCAAGAACACTGCTGCGTGTGCTGGATGTCAATGGGTGGAAAAGCAGTTTATTAATAAACACACACACAGCAGCGTGGAACTTGTGGGTGAAGTGGCCGCAAAGAGACGGCTGCTTTTGGTCACGTCAGTCACACCTTAAGATATTCCAGTCTAAAAACAGTATATTACGTCTAGACGGCGGTCCGTCACAGGGCTGAGTGTCAGCGGTACTTGATAAAAATCAAAATTTGTTGTTGCTGGCTTTATAGGCCACTATTCAAAGAACAACAACCAACAGCAACAAAGAGGGAAAAAGGAAACAGAAAATGCTCGTACATGGTGGCTCTCGGCAACAACAGCAATTAAAGTCTTAATTCTTGTCTGCTTGCTTACGTTGTCGCACTCTGCTGTCAAACGAACATACTGCTGTGTGTACTTTGCTGCTTTGTGCAGGGTCGATTGCAGGTTGTTTACTGTGCTTGCGGTACGTAGATAGATACTGCTGTGGCTGTCGGAGCTTGGTCTGTGCATTCACTTCGTGGTGTGAGCAGAAGCAGCAGTTTCAAAAACCTTCAAATAAAAATAAACAAGTGAAAAGAGGAAAAAAAAACATTCCAGGCAGGTCCAGGGATCTTTCCGGAAAAAATCATTTTCCCGTCGGCAATTAAGAGCCGAGGATGGCTGAGAGGTGGGGGAATATACCGAGGGCAACCTCCGGATATGCCGAGATAAGTTTAAGTAAGTCTATAGGTTGATGGATGGATGGATGGATGGATGGATGAATGGATGGATGGATGGATGGATAAATGAATGGATGAATAAATAAATGAATGAGTGAATAAATAAATGAGTGAATGAATGGATGGATGGATGGGTGGGTGGGTGGGTGGATGGATGGATGGATGGATGGATGGATGGATGGATGGATGGGTGGATGGATGGATGGATGGATGGATGGATGTTGCAACCACTTCCACATTGCCTGGTGGCAGACACCGAAGTCGCGACAAAAAAAAAAACAGCTGCCACATGACTAAAAAAAAACAATAGGGTTCTCACCTGGCGTAAGCGCAGAGTCGGTCTTGCACGCCTCCCTCGAAGGAAATCCCGTACTCTGTTTCGATCGCCACTTGCATCTCGTCAATAAGCGCGCGCACCTTTGGTGCACGTTCGGCGGACGCAGACCGACAATCAGAAAGATGGTATAGCTGTCGCTAGGAACTTACGCAGCAAGATATTTGTAACTGCCGTCAACTTGTCTGCGTTTGTGCATGCATCATTGTGGACGGTCGTCGCCGTAGTTGATTGTACAGCACGCTACTGGGATTTTTTTTTTTTTTTTAAATCGCGGTCGGATGGATGGATATCTATGTACCAGTAGATAACAGCGATTTCGAAAGGGTCCTTGTTTTTTAGAGGCGCCGTGAAAATTAGAAACTCGCGTTCGCTCGTTATAATCTGGGGGCGAATACATAAGATACTTGGAATTATACGTGTCGCCAAGAACTCGCGCAGCAGTACATTTGTAAATGTCGTCAACTTGTGTGCGTTGGTGGTCGGCGGATTTTTCAGGCAACTCGAAAGGGGTCCCTATTTTTGGCGACTACCGACCACTACCCGGCGTGCCGCGCGCGCTCACCTCGTCGCCATGATCGGCGTCGACTTGTCCCATGTTGCACTTGTTAGCAGCGCCCGACAACATGAAAGCGCAGATCCACATGTGCTTCTCGTACATCCGTGCGGTGTACCTTCCAGAAGAAGCCACGACAGCCAGCACAGGAGAACAGGAAAACAACCGACATTGACAGGGGATACACGCGCGGTAGAAAATTACGAGTAGGCCGTTGGTTGTGGCATGGCCAGCGAACATATCATAGCTTAGCAGCACCCAACAATATGAAAGCGCAGATTCACATGTGTTTTCTCGTACATCCGTGCGGTGTACCTTCCAGAGGATGATACCAAGGCACGATAGCCAGCGCATGATAACAGGAGAACAATCGCCAGAAACAGGGGTTATATACACGCGACAGAAAGTTACGAGTAGGTCGCTGCTCGAGGGATGGCCAGCGGACACATCATAGCTTAGCAGCACCCGACATCATGAAAGCGCAGATCCACATGTGCGTCTCGTACATCCGTGCGGTGTACCTTCCAGAGGATGCCATGGCACGGCAGCCAGCGCATGATAACAGGAGAACAATCGCCAGGGACAGGGGTCAGACGCGCGGCAGAAAATTATGAGTAGGCCGCTGCTCGTGGAATAGCAAGCGGGCATATCATAGCTGAGCAGCACCCGACATCATAAAAGCGCAGATCCATATGTGTTTCTCGTACATCTGCGCGGTGTTCCTTCCTGAGGATGATGCCACGGCACGACAGCCAGCGCATGAGAACAGGAGAACAGCCGCCAGAGGCAGGGGTTAAATATACGCGCGGCAGAAAATTAAGAGTATATGCCCGCCAGAGACAGGGGCTATATACGCGCGCGGCAGAAAGTTAAGAGTAGGCCGCTGCTCGTGGGATCGCAAGCGTGCATATTATACTCGTTTAGAGCTTGCGAGAGAGTGCGTGCCAGCATTGACAGATTGTGTCCACCTCAACGAGGGATATTGTGCCGAAGCATGGCTCAACAGCTCACACCTATACATATCTGTCTTCGGGTAGCACGTGGCACGTGAGGCCTCCCCCGGCTAGCCTCTCCTTGAACTTCCCTAACCACTTCCCGCAGGCCGAGGTGAGGTCCTCAGGGTTAACCTGAGAGCTCATTATGCGTGGAATCTGAGAGCTCTTTATGTGAGGAATCTGAGAGCTCCTCATGTGAGGAATCTGAGAGCTCCTCATGTGATAAACCTGAGAGATCGTCATGCTAGGAATACGAGAGTTCCTCATGTGAAGAATCTGAGAGCTGCCCATACGGGGAATCTGAGAGCTCCTCACATGAGAAACCCGATACAAAACAAAATGTGATATGATATCCCCCTTAGCGTAGAATGGCTCAACAGCCAACACCTACCTGTCTTCGGGTAACACGTGAGACCTCCCCCAGCAAGCCTCTCCTTGAACTCCTCTGACCACTCCCCGCAAGCCGGGGTGAGGCCCTCTGGGTTGATCTGAGAGCTCCTCATGTGAGGAACCTGAACATTAATTAGGCGAATATGACACCCCGCTTACCGTAGCATGGCTCAACAGCCCACACCCACCTGTCTTCGGGTAGCACGTGACACGTGAGCCCTCCCCCTGCCAGTCTCTCCTTGAACTCCCCTGACCACTTTCCGCATGCCGACGTAAGGCCCTCTGGGTTGGCGTCGGTGATACCGTCTATTGGAGTCTCTCCCTTCTTAGCGACCGCGAAGTAGACTAACACCTGCTCTCGACAGGGCGAGAAACACGCGACCAGACGAAAGACAACGAGCGACGAGAAAAAACTATTAACATTACGGAGGCCCCTACAGTAGTTCTTGGAACCAAAAAAGCACATGTATACGAAGTATACAGGTTTCCTCTTCGGGATGTGGTTGCCTTGAAATTCCGGAGGTGTCGCAAGTTGAAAAGGGGGAACACAGGCGTTCCTACTGTAATATGGTATATACACCAGGTATCACATAAAACAACTCTTGAAAACGCAAGAAAACATTTTTAGAGTATCCACCGCGCAAGTGGCCGGGGAAGTAACACCGACCAGCCCAAATGAGTGAATAGTTTAGTCTATATGTCCTTTCTACAGGTAGCTTGTTTTTTGTCGGAAGTTCGATAACAATTTGTCGGAACTCCGCCAACGATACTGTGGAAACACCATCAAAGGGAGTCTCTCCCTTCTTAGAGACCGCCGAGTAAACTAACACCCTTTCGGCAGGTGGGGAGAAAAACGGGACAAGAGAAAGGAAAGCGAGCGACGAGATAGAACTATTAGACGCAAGCTAGAGAGTAGGGGTGCAACCGATTTTTCTGAGCTCCTCTCTTGAGCTCTATAACCCTCCAAAAAAACTGACTTTGAGAAATCTGAAAGTGCAATCCAATGAACAATCCCATGGCCTAGTTATACAACGAATTCTACATAAAAAAACACAAATGCTACTCAAACGATATTGGGTAGTTCTTCGGTTGAGAAGCCCCGTCAGGTTTTGGCGAAAAAGCCAAAAAGAGGTACAGTATCCTTATCGTTTGCACGAGTTGTCCAGCGAAGAGCCTACGTAAGGGGGTAGTTAGATCCCTCATAAATAATAGTCCCCCTCTTCGTAAGAAGTTTATAGTTTCCGTGCACAGCTTGATTAAGACCGACGTCTTCGTATCACACTGTTGACCCTGGTGCTAACTAGCACTAAAGGGAGTCGCCGACCTATTTTCTTCATGAGGACATACACAACCCGTAACACGCGCGATCGGAGTATCACACACAATAGCTTGCAAAGACGAGTTTCGACGAAATCCTAGATCTCACAGCTGCAGTGTATTTTGTATTTTTTATAAAAAAGGTAGGGAGGACTTCGCAAAAAAAACGAAAAAAAACTTACTCCCCTGGGAAAACGTGTTTACCACTTTTTCGGCCATTTTTATTTGAGGGGGGGACAACAGAGGATATTTCGGTAATCAGTACGACTGAGACGTACCAGGTATCATGTCATTATCTCCGAAGCAGCAGCACACGTATATACATACATGTGCGCTGCTGGCAGTGCAACTCGGTTCTCTCAATTTTGCTGCACTGCTTTTTTGGATGTCTTTCACGTGATGTCTTTCCTTCTTGCGTACCATTTTTGGTGCAACAGGCATGTTCTACCTGGTACTTGCAGTATGATACGTACCCAACGTAATATTTACGCTCGGAATGCTCTTCCATTCTTCTTGGATTGTGTGGATGGTTTTATTCTCTTTCTTCGACCAAGGACCAAGCCTAGGGTGGTAGTAGGGCTAGCAGGGCTACCCCCATTTGCACTATACGAACCGAGCGTAGATAGGCCACTCGCGCGATTGGCTCTCTCTGTACCTCGCCCGCACCCGGACCTAAAAAGCTGTTTTTGGCGCAGCGTAGCAAACAAGGCAACCAACCACATGGTGACGGTGCATGTTGTGACTGACACCGAAAAGCACGAAAGCTCAATATTTTTGACGAAACAAAATGGCGCTTCAGCTGTGTGTGAGATCGACAATTTGCCGAAACTCGTTGTAACGATTGTGGTCGCCCTAGAAGTAGTGACCCACCCCCCTACCCTACCGTAGCCTTGATCATTTTGTTTTCTTTTATCCTTCCCGTGAACGATATGACAGACAGGGAAGGGGTACTGTACTAAACTGTTTGTAGCACTTACTTGCCGGTCAAAGTATGCTTTTGACCGACGATGCTCGTCAACTGAGGAACTATTCAATACCGTGGGAGTGTCATCTCCTTTTACACAGTGTTATTCGTTACACACTTGCTTACCCCCCGAGAATGTTTTCATCGGATTGCGCATTCGTTCGCTGTGCCTCTCAAACTCAAGTTTTGGGCCAGGTATACAGCAGTAGACCGAGATCGAGTGAGAAGCCTCAGAGCGCTTAGGGGCACATCCCTCCTAGTAGAATAATAATAGCAGACTACAAGAAGACTAGACTACCGCGTACTCTTTTAGTCTCTTTTTGTTTGTGGTTCTTAATTTTACAAAAAAATAAAAATACACCACTGCAGCTGTGAGTTCCTATATTGTATCCCTTTTTATCTTGCAAATTAGCCTGGTTTGCTGCTTCGCGTGTACCGGTAGCTTCCGTTTTCTTATCCCATGCATTTGGCATTGCATGGCCAAATCTCCCAGCGTACTGTGTTTTTTGCGATGTAGAGTAAGTACTGGCCCGCTGATATCAAACCGAGATAATACTGGTTTTAAGCTAGAATTCTTATTTGAGAATGGGTATGTCGTACACTTCGTATACGTCCAGCGTAACAGCTGTCGAATTTCTTATGTTTCTTATTAATGGTAAGGCTAAGTTTCTTGTGGGTCTCTTTCTTATGAGAGGGTCGGTAGTGTTAATCTCTGCATCATGGTTTGTGGCCACAGAGCTTGTATTTCTCTAGGACGAACACTCGGTTCGGAGTTCGGAGACTGGAAGTGTTGGGTGGGCATAGCACATGATGTATGTAGTTTGTGGAAGTAGATACTCTGTTCAGAGAAATTACCTATTAATAGGGTATGTCAGGTAAAGCATACCTATATAGCCGCGTACGTATTTACGTATTTGAGGTTGTACCTGCTAAAGTGTGGAGGTCGTATGATATACCTGGTACCAGGTACTACTGCAAGAAGGTTTTCCTTCGGAGTAATCATCATGGTGAGGGAGGGTGACGCAAGAAACAGGGGGTTTTATGTCGGCAGCAGCAGAGCATCAACATAATGCAGAGAAGCAGCAGCAGTAACAACACCAACAACGACAGCAGCATCAACTACACTGTATGCTCACTGCTCACAAAAAATCAAAGGAGGGGTGTGCACTGACAAAGCATATACACGAAGAAAAGGATGCTTAAAGTACACGTGTGCTCTATTAATAGCTTCTTTCAGCGCGTACTTTCTGAACAGAATATATATGAGCCTCAAACGCGTTTTGGCTGTGGGCCTTCCCGCCAATTTTGTAGACAACGTCGTACTACCGGTACCTGGTGTACTGCACACGATGGTTCGCGCTAAACGTCCAAAACTATTTCCGCGTCCAAAGTTTACGCCAATTTTGGAAGTTTGACCCTGACATTTTGCACACGTTTGACGTGTTCTATGCACCATTACCAAATGGTTGCCGAACGGGGTGTTTTTTTCATTCGACAGACTTGGCACACGTCTTTTATGCGCCCCTACCGAACCGAACGGGGCGTTCTTTATTCTTATTTTCGCCGGAAAATTGGGATCTAAGGAGCCCTAAACATCCCCAAACATCCTCGAACAAAACGAATTACGAAATATCTATCGAAATAAAAACACCCCGTTCGGCAACCATTTGGTAGGTGTGCATAGAACACGTCAAACGTGTGCTAAATGTCAGGGTCTAACTCCCAAAATCGGCGTGAACGTTTTAACTTTTGTGCGGAAAAAGCGTAAAAATATGGGGGGCATCGCGTTGTAATCACTTACCACTCCTTCCAGGAATACGAAGTATAACCTACATCGGGTCAGGATTATAAGCTACATACGTCACGTTTGGCACCATATGACGCTGAATATGGATAAAGAGGCATGATTACGTATTCAGACCACAAAGAGGGGACGGAAAAAAAAATCCCCGGTGTATTAACAGGGGATGGGCGGCTATACCATCCCCGATTTTGGCTTAGACAGAAAAAATATGCCTAGCACTTGGTTTCGGTAAATGCTAGATTTTTGGGGTGAACTTACGTAGTAATAATATTGATCCTACCAGGTACTCAGTAAATCCTTCTAGTATTTGTGCGAAAACCTTCACAGGCATGCCTTTGAGTACTCTACTGCGGCGTCTTGTTTGTTTGTTTTGTTCTTCCATTGAAAACACCTGACTACTGTTATTGACCTTTTTCAAGGCCTATGTATGGTTGGTCAGACACATTTTTTCGTCGCTACGTACGTAGCCATCGGATTCCCTAGGCCCTTAAGGGTGGCCATGCCACACCCTGTTCCGTTGTTCATGGGGGTCAGTATGATACGAAATATGTGACATTCGAGTAGATATTCTGCAAGTGGCATGTATGGGGGGGGAATATTTTGGACGTTTAGCTGGAACCAGCTCGGCTGCAGTCTAAAATAACAGAAGAAGAGCAAGTAATCAAGCAATCAACATCTACAGTACTACATCACATCTACATCGCTTTAAAATTTTTAGAAGGCCTGCCGCGTGGTGGGCGCACGAAGAGAATTTTGTCTACACCACACTTCTTCTGAGGCCCAGACGGGGGGGGGCGGTATGCTAAATACAGTAGTAGTATACCGGCCCGCTCATAAGAGTTATGAAAAAATTAATACCTCTGGTATGAACGATCTCAGCTTTATTTTAGCCTATTGTAAGTTTTAAGCTGACCTCTTGACCTGGAGTTACTGCGTAGAAGCTGTTTACTTTTACTGTGTGTGTTTTTTATCCCACCATTTATTCCGTGCGCCAGTCAGATGTTTGACGCACCAGCCGGGGTCACACAGGAGGAAGGTAAACACAGAAGATTTCTCTCCACCTTTCCTCCTGCGGTGCTTGCCTTAATTTTTATTGCGAGAGGGGTTCAGCCGTTCCTTTCCCTCGTCGACATTTATGTCGAATTTGTTTACTCACGAATAAAGTATCGCTTTCCGCTGCTAAATTGCGATTTGTCACTCCGGAGAGATTCGAACCTGCAACTTAGTCGTCAGAAGGTTTACGAGGTAGAGGCGGCCGATGATACTCTTAACACACACATGGAATGGCCAAAAAGGAAAAAAGGTAATCATGCGTGCGGGCAAAAATGTCTTGTCACTACTTTACAGGAGAAATGTCTTCTTGGGGCCCGAATGCGAAAGTGCAACAAACAGTGTACCGCACGCAGCTCGCGTATGGAACGGCGCGTCGTGCGGTATGAACTGCTGCAAAAAAAATGTGTGGTTGTTTGCTGGCTGCTGCTACTTACTGCTGCTGCTGTTGCTGTTTGTTGTCGTGCCTGATACCCGGTACCTCGTTCCTGGCACGCGTTACGGTACCGAGCGTGGTACCAAATAAAGACGAAATGTAAAAATAGCGTTTTGGTATGAGTATATAAAATGATATCCTTGTAATTCCGGACGTATGTATGTGGAACTTCCTTGCGCGAGCTAGGAGAACGGCATGCATGCGTCGTGTGACATGCTACTCTCTCTGCTGCTGCGGCTGCGTCTACTGCTTTTAACTGCTGCTGTGCTGTTGCTGCTTGGTTTGCATACCTAGTACCCGGTACCTGGCACATGGTATATGGTACATGGTACCTGGTGTGGTACCTTGTGAGCGCAGTGCTAGTCCCTGCCTGTACCCTGAGTGGACGCACGCCGATGGCCGCGGACGATTGTTGTGGCTTGTGGATTGTGCCAACCATGCATGCATGCGGTCTTTGCTTGTTGACCCGGTGAAAATTCTATCTTGTCGATTATTTGCTTGCTGACGAGTGCGAGGGGCGGGCTCTTTCTAGTTGGTTGTTAGCTGGAAATGCCGTCGAAGATTCATAAAAATATATAAATACAACTAGACATACCTGTGGAGCGGTGCCTAGGACTGGCCCAGGCAGGCTGGCTTAATTTCACTTTTCAGCACGGCTAGCCCAAGTGGGCTGGTTCTCTAGCGCCAGTAGCTGACAGCAGGCGACGATGCACAGCGCCACTAGCCCGCAGCAGGCGGGCTTCTAGCGTCGGCATCTGAGGTGACGTACGCACGACACGACTAGCGCGTACATCGTCAGCAATCATCCGTCATCACTGACAGCTGTGACAGCTGTGTGTGCCAGCAAACGTGCGTACCAACAGGTGTTACGTAGAGCAAGCTCACATATCCTTTCGAAACTCGACATGAGGACAGAGCCAGACAGCAACACAGGAAGAGAAGAATACGGGGGCTAGGCGAAAGCTCCTGCTGTGCTCTGCCTGCTGCTGCTGCTCCGCTGCTGCTCTGCTGCTGAATAATCTCTGTATCTGGATGCTGCTTTGCTGTGTGTGTCATTTTTGTGTTGGTGTTTTACCAGTATACTCGTACTCTACAAAAGGGGTCCCTCTATAGTGCTGGCCGAGTAGTGCTGGTTGCGTGCTACAAAAATGCCTGCGAAATCGCTTGGCACGGATGGGAACAACAAGTAGTGGAAGTACGCTGAGTAGTGCCGGCTGCCGCTATAGTGCCGGTATGTGCCAGCCGAATCCTTCCCTTCGAACCTCGACATACACAGGAAGACAATAACTCGGCTATATGTTAGTTTGTATTATTTGTCAAAATGTTTGGCTGTTTCACACAAGATACAGGAGCTGGTCATTTTTTTGTGCCTCTTTTTCGTTTCTTTTGTGGCTGTCATGACTGCTGTTTTTGCTCTATAGGCAGGCTACCCTTTTTGCTGTTGTGCGTACGTACGTATGTACGTAGTTGTGGGATATGATAGCTATAATAGGAGTACGCTCCCCCTCCATCGGCGAAAACGGTATGAGTGTTTTACTCGTAGCTTTCTACATTTTCGGCGCTGACTGTTTCTTCGCTGCTGCTGCTGTGGTCTACCGATAACAGGAGCTACGTGTGCTGTGCTATCTTGGTGCTTTATATTGCTTCCGCCGGCTCTTCTACTCACATTTTTTGTTTTCCGTGTAACCACCCCATTATTAACACAGCAGGTCCTCAGTGCTATAATGAACGCCGTGTCTTACACGAACCAAAAATACAAAAGATACATCATAGATACACGAGTATTCAGTCAGTTTGATTTGGGCCATATTTCTTGCGTCGCCCTCCTAATATTATAACACGCCTCCGAAGATGGATCTCGTATATATGGAGGTTTATGAGTGTAAATTCTACTTCTAAATTTACTTCCATGGGAGTAGGATTTAGTCCCATGTAGGTATCGGCGTCCCCGATGGTCTAGTGGGTTAACTTCGTAACCACTAAGAAGATCGATTTCGCTGGTCCGAGCCCCCCCGAGTGCATACTCGTACTCGCAAGGATTTTTTCTTGTGCAAGGAAATCACTTGCGGAAAGCGCGAGAGCGTGAGTTAGCAAAATTCGATGAAAATCGACGAGCGTTGGGAATGCTGAACCCTCTGCGCGATAAAAATGAAGCACGTACCGGGGGGGGGAAAGGGACGACACCTGTGACCACGGCTTGTCCAGAAGCTGGAAAGTAAAAGTGATACTAAAAAATAAAAAAATATGGTAAAAAAATGGAAGCTTTCATAGCTTCAGCACCATGATGGGAGTATTGATCCTTTCACGCATGGGACATATCATATCCCTGTTCAGGATCTGCATCTTTCAGGTATGACAGATCCCTGGTCTATATGACCTGCATGGCCTATAGATCACGTTGCAGGGTGAGAGCCGGATGATCTGAATGATCTAGCACATACGTATTTCCTGGGACAGGATCTGTACTACACAGACCCTGCGCAACATACCATGACGACAGATACAAGATCTAGATGCTCTATATGATCTAGAACGTGATCTGTCCGATGTGTGAAAAGGTGTTTGTGCAAGATCGCAGAGGGCGTACTGAGATGTTGAGGAATCTATTGCCCAACCCTACGAAGTTTTGAAACAACAGCCTTCGTCGTCCAGGACACGAAGAGGGCTGGGGGATCCTCTCACCTATGACTGGCTTGCGTGCTGTTTGTGTTCGAG
Organism: Laminaria ephemera; assembly: GCA_036873875.1. Lineage (NCBI taxonomy): Eukaryota > Phaeophyceae > Laminariales > Laminariaceae > Laminaria > Laminaria ephemera. The sequence goes on from JAYJMJ010000236.1 coordinate 3,702,463, forward strand.
CAAAGTACTTCCCCGTGCAGTCATATGTCACAAAGGCTGCGGTAGGGAGACTACCCCCATTTTCAGCGTACCTTAACCCTAAAACGGACATTAAAATGCGTCGTTGGCGCTGCTTAACAAAATACCTACACGGTGGTGTATATATATGCGAAACAAAAAGGTACAAAAGCTTATGAATGCAAAGAAATTTGGTAGCCACTCGCCCGAGTGAATTTGAGCCGCCAAAAATAGATACCCTAAATGTGACCCCTATCGTAGCCTTGAAGATGCCGTGATTTCATAGCAGTCGCAGAAGTCGAAGCGGGCGACGAACGGAGCAGCAGACACGATACCGAGCACGGCGGGTACGGCAGTACCAAGGGGCGAGGGACTTGCAGGACGAGTATCACAGATAGGTCACTTCGCTTTGAACTTTTTCTTTGCCTGTCGGTACAGCAGTGGTCCCTCGATAACGCCTGTATGTGTCGTCCGAAAATACCGGCTTCTATAGCGGCAACCGGCTCTACTCCGCATGTTGTCCCCATATGTTCCAAGCTATTTCACCGGCACTATATAGGGCAAACGGCACTACACAACCCGCTCTATAGAGGGACCACTACTGTAGCGTCAATTAGACGCTGGGTAGCTTCTCTTCCACGTTACTGGTTTCAACACGAAACCGAAGGCATTCCCACACCTCGGATGTGCTCCGTCCTGCTCCTATAAGACGTGGCCAAAGGAGCCTATAAAAGCTGACCCTTTGTTCATGCACATAGACCTCCGCGTGACACTGATCAGCACAGGCGCACTGAGTCGTATTATTATCCTGGTGTTGTCGCGCTGAAACAGTACCCCGGGGCTATAACAGTTGACCTCTCTTGCCTCAGCCGTCTTATATCGAGGGCGAGGGAAGCCTTGAAAACCGTTGTTTTTCAACTGCACTCGTATTAATAGTGCATGGTAGTCTAAACCAAACGCATAGAAGGTAGAGCTACTAAAGATGTACCATAGCCACTGAGCTATGCAGTCAGCGCTGACTGCATAGCTCAGTGGTTATAGTGCATGCTGACCGCATAGCTCAGGGGCTATGGTGTGTCTCTAATAATAAAAGCACAATCCGGGATCCATCTGGTGGTTAAACCTGGACCTCGGATCTACTCAAGGGTTGCAATCTCTTCACTACAGTACTACTGATCAAGGCTACGGCAGTCCTTGAAGTCACTTTGAGGGTCTCGTTTATCAGCGGCCCAGAGCCACTGGCGAGAGTGGCTACCCAACGTCTCTGTGGTTTTCGATTTCGCGATATGCACCGCCGTGAAATGTTTCGTTACGCTGCGCCAACAAAATATATTAAAGTTCGGTTTGGGGTGAGACACAGTGCCTACATTGGGTTGTGAAAATGGGGGTGGGGGGGGGGGGGGGGGGGGGGGGGGGGGGGGGGGGGGGGGGGGGGGGGGGGGGGGGGGGGGGGGGGGGGG
>JAYJMJ010000236.1:3704019-3723894 GCA_036873875.1 Laminaria ephemera
GCCTCAAAACTTGGCACTGCTGTTGACGTCAACCGTCAACCTGCCTGTACCAGGTATAATAAGGATATGTTAATTGCCTGTTATAGCTACGTAGGCAGTCAGTCAGATGTTAAAGGATGCTTTTTCATTTCGTTCTTGCGCCACTCCCCTAGGTACTTCCCGGAGGGGAACCTTGCATACCTATACAAACGCGCGGCGGAAGTAGCAGCTTCTAAAAGTTGAGTATCGACTATTCAATTGGTAGAACTCACAGCTGACGTATTTGAAATATTTTATGTAAAGCACGATCACTAAATTTACGTCCAGATTGATCTGACACCGAATACATTTTGGACTAAAACATAAAGACCCTTTTATCATCAATATTGATATCAAAACGGTCCTTACCTTTTAGTCCAGAATTGGTACACAACAAAAAAAACGATGTCACTCCGGACTAAAATTTAACGACCGTTTAAATATTTATCTATATATGAAAACGATTACTATATTACCGTCCATACTGGTACACAACGAAAAAATTAGAAGTAGACAATAAAATTGGTCTGTTCATTTTATTTTGCGTAGATTGTACGTTTTCGCACCATTTGGCCTGTACAGTCAGACCTATTCAGGCGAGTCAGACCGTAGTCAGAGAATCTACGAAAAAACCACCAGATGCTAGATTGTGAAGTTTGATGAGCCGACCAAAAAATTACCGGTTGAGTACTCGTATAGACGCGCACACTCACCCCACCACCATCACCACGCGAGCAACCACCGTTCCTGGGGAAAGAGACGGTCCCTGCTGCTGCAGATCACCGCGCGTGTGTCCTCATCGGGCGTGGTGTTAGTACAGGTGAGAGAGGGAGCGAGAGTTTTGGGTTTGTCTGAAGTTTTTTTATGACTGCTGTAGAAGTTGGTTCTTGTTCGTGCTGTTGGAGTTCTTGAACCATTCTCAACATCAAAGACGTGGCAACAACTCGCCGCTAGGCAGGCTCGCCCTCCAAGCCTGGTTGCGGTGCTGCTGCTGTATCGTCTCAGTGCAACGTCGCGAGCTACCCATAGACCAAGCCGGGTAGTCATAGCCTCTGTCGACGCTGGGCCACGGTATGCCCCGTGTGGTACCCCTGGTGAGGTGTTGTGTAGCACTAGGAACGGTGGTAGAAAACAGCGAATCTGTTCAGTAGCCTTTCACTTACCTGTTGCGGTATGACTGCTGTTATCCGCTTGCACCGCCGTTTCCCATTTTTGGCCAGATGCTTTTTGGCCAGATGCCCCCTAAAGCAGCTGTTATATACCTGGTAATAGCAGCTGCTAAATAGAGCTTTTATTAGTGTAGCAGGAACGACCAATACCGGAGGCCATATGGCCCGCACCCAGTAACCAGTAACACACCAGGTTATCTGAGAACACCCAAAGCGGCAGAGCAGCTTGTTAGCCACCAGCTGTCATCTACGTGTACAGCTCATGATACGACGATACGACGTCCCACACTGCTCGTGCGCTCCCACCCTCCCACCCACCAGCAGAAACCACCAACCATGTTCTACGCTAAGCACGCCTGCCTTCGCGGCGGGACCCAGCGCAAGGCAGACACCACCCAAGCCGTAGGCGAAGACATAATCAACCTCGTGGCAACATTCGCCAGCTGCCACGACCTCTGCACCCTGGGCTGTGTATGCAGTCGGTTTGCTCCCCTCCCAGCCCGCGAGTCCCTCTGGGAGCTCCGCGCTCTCGACATCCTCCCCTCCCGGCCTCGTCTGCGCTCAGCCATGTCCGAGCTCCGCATCACCTCCTACCGCCAGCTGGTGGAAGCTTTCACTAAGATTGGCATCCCTAGGGGCGTGTTAGGATTCTGGCAAGCGGAAAAACCTTCTCGCTCGTGGGCGGCGCAGCTTGAGTTCTCGAGCAGGCTCTGTCAACCGGAAAGGCAAGGGCTCACGGTCGACGAGGAGGAGGCTCGCGGGGAGCTGCTGAGGATCTCGCTCGCTGCGGGGAGGTTCCAGTGCGATTCGATCGCTCCGAACGGCACGAGTCGATGGTGAGTTGTTTTCGTCGTCTCTTCAGTTTTCGTCGGTTTGTACCCACTTTCTTGCGACAAACTACTCGGAAATAGTGTAGGGAACTGTTTTACCGCCGTAAAATCTTGTCATTAGCCAGTAAAACACCCAAGCAAAGCCCTCGGCCAGGCAGTTACCTGGTTTTTTTTAAGGGAGTGTGGAAATGTGTGGAAATGCAAAAATCACCCATTACTGGAGGGGTCACTGGAGGGGTGAGGTCAAATCAAAATCTGTGTGGTACAGATGGACAAAAACCGGTACACGAACGAAAGTGTATTGAGCGTAAGCTTTTTTTACCCGGATCTCCACGGAGGATCTAAAAAAAATAAAAAAAATAACAGAACGATGATGACACCGAGGGGGCGATCACTCCAAGCCACTCTAAGACCACGAGCCAATGTAACCGGAGAAGAAAATCGAACAGCCGCGGTACGGCAGTCCCTATGTATGCAGTTCGAGAACGGCTTGAGCCCCAAAATTTGAGTTACAGTGGACACCCCGATTTAAGAGCGCCCAAAAGAAGAGCATTCCAGACTTACCCCCTTTCGAACTGCACCCACGTTTTTGGGGACAAACTGCTTACAATTTGTGTAGGTTGGTTTTTACAGTACACTTGTAATACAATGTAGCGGTCGAATCGGCGTGCCTCGCTCAGGTCCACGGCAATCTTTTTTGTACTGCTGCCAGATCACAGATCACTCGGACGCATGCTTAAAAAACCCCGAAAAACGCCTAAGAGACTATCGTTGTAACTGCTGTCACTCTGCCATCTATTGGTCACCCTGAAAAACGTACGACTTCTCGCGCCACCGATGTTGTTTAACATTGAACTTTGGCGATAAGGCCAACCACTGGCATACCGACCGATGCCAGCCTCTAGCGGAACCTCGCGTTCCTTACAGCACGAGCGCCGCAATGCAGTCGTACGGGTTAGGGGCTGCAGAATTACCGAAATTGAGGCATATCTTTACCGGATGCAAACACAACATGGTGGACATTTTAGGGATATGCTTGTAGTTCAAATAGATTGAGCTGAACGTAAGCTTTCTTCACATATCATAAAGCCGGGGGTAGCGGGTGTGGTTTGGGAGGGATCACTTTTTCCGTGAGGCGTGTTTCATAGGCCACTATTATACTGGAAATAGTGCAGCTGCTGCGGAAAAGACAAATTGTGCAGTAAAAAAGAAAACGAGAAAAAACATACGGAGTTACAGTATGGCCAGCGCGGCCCCTTAAATCGAGGTACCCGCTGTACTGTTTTTGACTTGACACCGAACAGTTTGGAAAGAGAGGCACACGGTACAGCAGCAGTACTGCTACTATATAGTAGCAGTACTACTGCTGTAGTAGCAGTACTACTGCTGTTCTGCTGTAGAACGCACTCGTGACTCGTACACTGCTGCTGCTGTTGCTGTCCGTAGCCTGTACAACGGGTACGTGGGTTATGTGGCACGTAGTTATGTGTCACGTAGTGTATCTACAGCACTGTAAATACGTAGCATGTACATGTAGTCAGCACACGAGTCAAGCACCCCTCTCAGTCGGTCGATGAGGTTGTTGGTACTGATCGAGAATAGTAGAACACTATTATAACCGTGCTTCACAGCTACGGTATTGAAGCGTATCTATCGTGAGCTGAGACAGCAGTATGTACAACCTCACGGAGATGCGCTTCTTCGTGAGCTCTCGAATATACCCCGCACTGACCCACCCATCCTTTGTACCTGTGCTGTTTGCTTGTGTTCTGCTTGTTTATGCTTGGCGGTTGTCCTTAGTTGTGGCTGAGGCACTCTTGGCGGCGCGAATACTGCTCAGAGAGAGGCAGGGAGCGGAGATACTCATGGATGACAAGGTCTGTTTCTCACAATTTTGCACATGTGGATCTTCACCACAGTAGTATTTCGGAGGAGCATACCTGGTACTGGTAGTAATCAGAACCCACGATATACACAAACCCTTATAGATTCCCCTGTTTTTACTTACCATATTTGATCCTCATTACTATGGTTCCGCGTAATAGTATCATATGAGGTGTTGATAAAAGTACTGCTGCTCGAAGACGCCACACGCGTCAGCCGCTATGGGTTTGCATTCGTATCGTATGTCAGCGCTCGTAACATGTTGCGGTACAATATACATATATGGCACTGGACGGGATCACTCATGCTATAGCGGTAGTAAGCGTGGCACATAGGGTAGCCCGCTGTTACTAGTCGTTTCTCGCTGCCGGTGTATGTGTTGGGGTCTAGCTACAGTATTTGTAGTTGGGACGGTTACGGCTGCATTCGACCGATCGTATTTGCATCGTCGCTATGCTCATCGCCGGCATGGCGGCACGGCACCAGTTCAACAAACTTGAGGTTCCTTGTGCTGTATTGTTAATAGTACCGGCAGTCCTTGGAATTGGCCGCTGATACGACAGTTCCACAAGAAAAGATGCATGCGCGTGCCACACTTTACCAACGCTCGAGCCTTGCACATCATGTACTCCGTGCACTCGCAGGCTTTGGAGCTATACGTGAAGGCAGCAAAGGAGGATGGCGATGCAGAGGGTGGGTATCGCGTGGGCTTGATGGCGTTGAAGTGCCTGAACAACGCCATATGGGACCAGCCAGCGGGACAGACAGCGTTCGTCCGCTTAGGAGGGCTGGATATGCTTGTTGGTTTGCTGAAGGTGATGCTCATTCGCGCCCGTTGACGCTGTCGTTATGGCTCGTTTTCACATTATTGTCGGGCTTGTTGACGTTGTTGTCGGGCCACGTGCTTGGTGCGAGCTGCTGTTGACGTCTGTTGTTGGGCCAGATGCTACGACGACACGTGCAACGACAGAGGTAGCATTTTTTGGTTGAGTAATGTTTCTGAATGACGGGGCTCCTTAACCCAAAATCGTCGGAATTTCAACCTTTTTTTTTGCAATAATGTTCGTTGTATACCTAGGCCATGGGAATTGTCCATCGGGTGGCACTTTTATCTTTCCCAAAATCAGTTATTGGGAGAGGTACAGAGCTCCTCAAGTGAGGAAGTAGCCTCAGAAAAAAAATGATGCACCTCTACCGTAGCATGCGTCGTAACGCCTTTAGAATTGGAAACCCGCTATGGGGAAGAATTACCTTGGAATTGGTATAGGGAGGGGATTGGGGTTCTGAAGGGGTTGTGGGATGCTGCCAGATGTACGGTAGGGATGCACGTACATTTTTCTGATGTTGCTTGACTTGAGGAGGTTTTTTACGCGTTACACGTCACCCAAAACCTGATGTTGAGACAAATGCAAAGGGCCGAACCGATGGACAGTCCCATCGCCTGGGGATTTAACGGATAGTATCGTAAAACACAAACGGCATTAGGGTGTGTTGCGATTTCCAAACTCTCTTAGGTTGGAAAAAATGTAAAAATAGTATTGAAACCGACGAATTCAATAGCCCGAGGCCAACCAACCCAAGAAAAAAATAGGGTGGAAATTGAAAAAATGGCAGGAATTAGAAATAACTAACCTAATTTTTATCTGATTTTTCTTGGGTTGGGTTGGCTTTGGATTGTGATTTTGACGGTTTCAGTACTATTATTATATGTTTCCTACCCAACTCCTACCCAACCAAATTTGGTATTCCGCAAACACGCTAATGTACCGGTATCTTTTTTACTCCCTTTTTTGTGTTACGATTCGCGGAAATCGTCAAAAAAATAATTTGTTGCCCTAAAATCGTAGTATAATCGCTGACATTAGCGTATTCGGGTGTGCACAGCAGTAAAAAACGGCAAAAAAAACAAAAGCACGTTCGCGGTAACGAAAACTTTGTTTGGGGGAGTTTCGAGTTCACCGACGTTGGTAGGTTTTCCTGAAAGCCAAGCTCATCAGCCATCTTTCCCTCTCGAGCATAATCTGTGTACATGGCGTGTGTGCAGAGTTACATACCCGCGAAAAGCGGGCAATTTTGGCCGAAATGACCCTGTGCCAGTCAAAACGGAGCCATATGTAAGGAGGCACATCGCATTCGTGCAAATCGACATATCGAGCGCTGTACTCCGGGGAGATTATTTGAAATATGCTTTGAGAAGTGTGCCCTAAAGGTCGGCAGTGGAGAAGGCGTCGTTTGGCCAGGAGGTCGCTGATATATTTGCCCTCCTCGCATCCGTGTGCTATTGTGCCGCTCCTTTCAGTAAGGAAAAGGGGACCCATACCGCGAGCATCAAATTCTCCATCCACACCGCATTCCGTGCGACTCCCGCAAATACAAATTGCTATGTGGCCCATCAGCTACAGGAAAAGGTATCCAACGTTCGCTCACTGGGCGACCCGCACACAAACAAGGGAATCTCCTCCGCTCCCAGCGAGCTACCTGGCCTGAGGAGGCCCGGTGATCCTACAATCGCAAAACAATTACGACGAGGCACGATTTTTCGACACACGACCAGAAACAAGCCCGAGAACTTCAGTGACGATCACACTTGAGTAATGCTGCCGTGTAGATCCCTTGAGGGGAAGCAATGGTGCGGCGGCCGCAGAGATCTGGTTGTTCCTCAAATCGGGTCGCTGCAAGGATGCCGTCGATTGTGCGTATTTATGTAGCAACTTTTATTATTATTACTATTATCCTCCGGCGGATGGGGAAAAATAAAGCTTAAGCAAAACTCTTTCTTTAGTCTCAAGAGGAAGCTGCTCATTGGGTCTTCCGGCAAAAAATTTGAAATATTGACGGTTTCATTTTATATAAACAAAAAACCCTGTTTTTACGTACGATGTCCGATAAACTCCCTTAACAACGACTTAGGACAAATCTTCCAGGGGTCGGATTGTTGGTTGTGCACGGTTATTCGTGCTAGGAATAACAAGGACTTACGATGGTAGGATCAAGGCACGGGCGTAGACCCAACCCAGCCCCTACCAAACCCTAACCCCTACCTCAACCATTAATAATAGGACCCAAAACGGGCCAGAAACGTGGCCGCACCAGCGCACGTGCCTGAGTGTTCTTCGCAAGCCCGTGCTTCTCGAGCAGTGGTCCGAGCACACTGTTCTGTAGGAAAACCAGGTCCTCTCTCCTAGAGGGGGGGGTGCGCGAAATCACGTCCTCCAGGTCGTCGTTGCGAGTGCACACCTTAAGGTCGTCGACGGGGAAAAACCGGAGGAGAGGAACAGACGATTTTGGCATGGCGAAAATTCCAGGAAAAATCGAGAAAAAATCGAGAAAAAGAGATAAGTTTGAGAAAATCGTCGGCGGGAAAAACAGGAAGGGAGGGGACAGAGATAAGTTCCAGAAAGTCGTCGACGGGCAAAACCGGAGGGGAGGAGACAGACGATTGAGGCATTCGGGGAAAATTGCAGAACAATCCGTTTACACTCACGTAGATAGGTCCTTCCTCGTTCGGAATGGTGTCGGTTCGTCCAATCAGCGTGTCCTTTCCACCGCCCATGTCCTGCCGAACACAAAAATTCAAAGAGAAGACGGCAGGCAGCAGTTTGGCGCGTGTATCAGTACGTAAGTTTTATCAGTATGACAAGACAGCAGCATGCTATCAGTATGGTACAACAAAAGGCAAGTCATGCGGCAAGCCACAAGGTAAGCCATAAGGCAAGGCAGCAGGCAAGCCACAAGACAAGCTACAAGGCAAGCCATGAGACAATCCACTAGGCAAGCCACATAGGCAAGCCATAAGGCAAGCCATAGCGCACAAGCTACAAGGCAAGCCATGAGGCAAGTCATGAGGCAAGCCATGAGGCATGCCATGAGGCATGCCATGAGGCAAGCCATGAGGCAAGCCATGAGGCAAGCTACCAGGCAAGCCACGAGGCAAGCCACGAGGCAAGCCACGAGGCAAGCCACGAGGCAAGCCACAAGGCAAGCCACAAGGCAAGCCATAACGCAAGCCAGAAGGAAAGCCAGAAGGTAAGCCATAAGGGAAGCCACATCGCAAGCCATAAGGCCAGAAAATAACGAAAGCCATAACGACAGTACAGCAGCAGCATGGTGGTCTGTAAGCGCAGTTCCAAGGGATACACCATGTACACAGACGACAGGCAGCACCAGCAGAAGCAAAGTAATAATAGCATCGACCTGCCGATTCAAACGTCCCCCCCCCCCCATCCCCGCGCTCTTCAACTGAGGAGCCTCGTTGCAAACATCATGATCATGAACAGCACACAACAAAAAGCAGTTATTAATAGCACATCCGATTCACTCGATCAAAGCCAACAAACTCAGCAGCAACTCATGGCACTGGCTACACGTAACACCACGGCCTGATTTATCACTCGTACCGAGCCTCCCTGACTCACGTACAAGGCAGACCCAATGCGCCCTCCTCCGACTATCGCAGCAGCAGCCATCGTCACAGCAGTAGCTTCTTTTCTTGAGGTCTCGGAAGCAAGAGCTCTAGAGGAAACCGCGGTCGCGCTGCTCAACGGTGGGGGTGATCGGCTCGAGAATACTCTCGACGTCGACCCGGTAACACTAGGGTAGAATGATTGGGCGCATGGGGCCGAGAGGATGCAGCCTACCGTGAGAAAAAGCCTCCGCATCATGTCCTACCCTGTCACCGAGTCACTGCACCAATGAGATGACGTTCCGGCCATGCGCCAGATACTGCACCTTGCTCCTTGCTCATGATAAAGGAGTTCACAGCGTATTCGAAGGCTATGTACAACCGGGAGGTTTCACCGCACTCAACTGGCTCATCTGCGCCACAGGCCACAGAGCCAGCCTTGCTTGTTGTGTGCCTGCCGCTCAATAAGCCCACTTCTCCGATCCAGGCAGACTGTCAACAGTGCAGAGGCAAAGGTTGTAAACTATGGTTCACGCTGTAGCTCGTGGCTTGGCTCTGCTCTTCGGCGTTGCATCAATCTTATGCGGTTCTCAGGTGAGCATGATCGAACTAACCTTCGTAACAGACAGGGTATCAGCAGCAGCAGTGTGGTCCTTCTATAGCGCCGGTATGTGCTGCGGCAAGCACTATGTCGGTAACCGGCGCTACTCCGCTACTGGGGGTTCCCATCTGTGCCATGCGATTTCACAAGCGGCATAACGGGCAACCGGCACTACGCAACCGGCGCTATATAGGGACACTATATTGCTATAATCGAGAAAGTGCGGGGTCTGTGACAGCAACGTGTCAAGCCCGCGGCCCTTCCGTCTTCGAACTGGATACATGATGACTTTATGATCCACTTTGCAGTCGGTAGTTGGTAGAGCCCGCTGCGTGCAACACCTCCTAGTGTAATGGCCTTCTCTCTTTCGGGTGCAACGTTCTTTCGCGGTCTACCATATGCCTGTCGGCCGTGCAGTTCAGAGCGGCAATAGTTATTTGTCGGCCGTTTGGTGGCTTGCGATACAACTACTGTACGAACGCTAACGGCAACAACAGCAGTTACCGTGTGTTAAACACGCAAGAAAACACACCCGCTGGCATGAACTTCCGAGCGGGTTTTCTCCAAAACAAGGGGGGCACACACAGGTGTCGGAAAGATATCGTCGAGACCTTGCCATAGATGCATCGCTAAGCGTCTACACTTTGCCCTTTGGCGAGAAGATTGACTTGGAAATTCGTTCGAAGGGGTTGTTGTTGTTGCTGTTGTTGTTGTTGTTGTTGTTGTTCTCACATTAACTCGCATAATCAAGTCCGTGGTCACGGGACAGACTCCAGTCACTCGGGAGTGGAAGAGTACCCCTGGAAAAAAATAAAACAAACCAAAAGTGGTCCCAGGGTACACGCATATAGAATAGCTGAAGCAAGTCGTACATCCGCCAAAAATAAAATAAAAGTGACATCGGAAGTCAGCGTACGTACGTATCAGGCCCATACTGATACACACTTTCGAGACTCGCAACTGAAACCGACTACACCGCATACTACAAAGGAAACCAAATAATGTACAAATCCGAGGAGAAAAAAGTAAAAGGAAGAAACGAGTAGAAAGAAAAACGAGAGAAAATAAATCGACGCAAGGAAGATAATACGTACGTAAGAAGTTACGTAGACTCTCCAGCCGGGGGGGTGTAGCGAGGTAAAGGCAAACCACACAGCGTTACGAAAGAACAAAGTACGCGTCCGATATAAGCAACTAAAATAAGGCAACCACGTATTACACGTAGTAAGTGAATACGCGAGCTCGCCAGCAGGAGGGTTTGGCAAAAAATATCAACCAACCAGCCAGCGCTATCAATACGCATGCGTACGAGAGACCCGAGGCAGTTGAGAAAGAAGAAGAGAGAAAGCAAATAAAATAATGTGTTGTCTTGTGTTTCAGGTATACCACAAGATGCACGACGGTCGGTTCTGCACGTCGTTACTGGTGCTTGCCTGTCGCTTACCTTGTCACACCTTGTTACTGCCGTTGCTGCTGCCTCTTCTGTGGCTTCCGTCGTCAAAGCGGAAGCTGCGCGGAATCGATATGGGTTTTTCTTATTTGAGTATTGTCGACCAGACCGGGTTGCACCCAGCCAGTCAATTCACCCGGGTATATAGGAGATATTGTACCTGTTGCTTTGCAAGCTACGTGGTGCGTCGGCCGCGCTTGTTCTAGTCCTCGTCAGGGATTTACAGGCCGGCGACTCCCCTGACCCCCCGACACATGATAGTGCCAGGGGATCAACAGGACGCTGAATAGTTTTTACGTTTATACCATAGCTGGTGCAAGGTTCCCCTTCGGGACATGGTTGACTTGATATCCCGGGGGCGTCGCAAGTCGAAAAGGGGGAACACAGGCGCTCCAATGATATGTATGAGTTGCTGCTGCTGTATGTTTCGTGTACCTGATGTGTGGTTCGACGATGTGTGTGTTGGTTGTTGCATTGATACCTGATGTGTGGTTCGACGATGTGTGTGTTGGTTGTTGCATTGATACCTGATGTGTGGTTCGACGATGCGTGTGTTGGTTGTTGCATGGAACGTCAAACTGTTGTCGTGATTCGATCTCCTCGAAAAGGGGGAACACTGGCGTCCCAATGATATGTATGAGTTGCTGCTGCTGTATGCTTCGCATACCTGTTATGTCGTCCGACGTGTTTGGTTGTTACATTGAACGTGGAAATGTTGTCGTGGTTCGATCTCCTGCTGTGCACCAACCACCCACACACACAGCGTGACTACTGGCACAAAGGCAAAGAGCTTGAAGCGCGGCTGCCGTCGTACCGTTGTTGTGCTGTATTGCTGTGTACAGGTTTTGTGGCTGCGGGGCTAAGTGTCAGCCTGAGCAGCTGCTTTTGAAAAACAAGAAACACCGCTCTTCTTGATCGTTTTGTGTTCCTATGACAGCTCACACTCCACTCACCACTCACACATACAGAAGAAGCGTACACACGTAATACAGTATACATACACACAGAAGCACCGTCCGTGGCTATCACGAAAGAAAAAACTTACCTTGCGGCTGCTGTTGTACCGTGACTGCCACAGGGCTTGGAGGTGTGTGTGTTCGCAGGCAGTAATTTGCCGAAATATTATAGCACACAACTGCTGTCGGTGCGAGGTGCGCGAGATTTACAGCAGACCACTCAAGAGGGCTATCTTACGTGTCTGGGGATTATGCAACCCTGGAAAAATTCTATAGAGTCGTTTCTAGGTAGCCAGGCAGTCGGAAGCACGCAGTGTGGACCGTGCTCGGTGCCAGTTGCACAGCGAGACAGGGAGCGGTGTGGGTCTACACAGCGAGACAGGCGACAGCATGGGCCTTGCTCTGTGGGTATTGCCCGGTGCGACTACCTCTCAGGTGCAAGGAGCACAACAACTGCTGCTGCTGCTGGGAGGGTGATAAAAAAAGTTAAAAATTGGACTCTGTTGTGAGAAGGGAACGGGCGATTAAAACATGTGAGAACGGAGCGGCCTATTTTAAACGAACAATAATTGTGGGGTTTTCCGTTCACCTACTCGGCTCAGGGAGGCGGAACGCAACCCCTTGAAAAAAAGAGCCAGCTCGGCGACTTTAATGTGCAGAGCACCGCCAATGACCTCGGCCTGGATCCAGACAAGCGTCACAATGTACCGACCGACCACTTGCTTGCCCCGCAGTCGAAGGTGCGAGAAAAAACCCTCGGCGGATGGAGAACAGCATGCCAAAAAGAAAAGAGTGCATCTTTTACTTACACATATTTTTTCGCTTGCTTCACGATTTCGTGAGGTACCGGGTTTTGCTATGCCGGGGCTATATACGACCCGTTTTTTTTTGTTCCCTCTCAAGTCCCCAAGGGATTGCTATTGTGCTAGTGTTGCATCTCCCGTTAAGTTTTGTCAGTCTCAGTGTTTTATACCAGTGTCTGTTATATACCAGTATCTAACAACTGTTGGTGCTTCTTCGTCGCTCCTTTTCGATTTTGTTTTTGTTCTATGACTTGAGGCGTTCTTTGTCGCTCCCATCACCGGTCGGGCGGCGGGACTGTCGACATGCGGCGGGATCGATACCTCCTGGTCGTGCGGGTATGACCGGCGAGAGAGATCTTACGGCTTGGACAGGCGACCAGAGAGGCGAGGAGCACAGGGTTCGTTGAGGATGGATTCTCTCGAGGAGGTATGAACCCCTCCACCGTAAGATAAAGATACTGTAGCTCTCGTTAGGAACTCGCGCTGGTGTATATTTAGATTTGTCGTCAACTGTGTGCGTTGGTGGGAAGCGTTGCCATGGCACCTGCTGCTGCCGCTGCTTCCAGCCGCTACTGCTGTTGTTCCTGAGGATGGTGTGTTTGAAATAAAACTCGACCGCTCCTCGGTTTGTTCTTCTTTGGGAGATCCGGTGGTTAGACGGGACATGGAGATTCGGTCACACGAGGGTGGAAAGGGGCTCTATTTTTTTTTGGCGCGCCATCGTAAATTAGAAACTCACTTCGCCCGTAATCTTAGATGTAACGGCGATGTCGACGTCGATGGGATTGCCGTGCTGGGTTGCACGCAAACGCTGCTCGACATCGCTGCACTTTTTTTCGTCAGTGTGATGCCCAACTTCGGGGTTAATTTCCGTTCTACGATACAGCAGTTAGTAGATGTACTACGGCTTCAAGCGGAGAACATAGCCAGTACACCCGTACAATGAAAGCTATGATGTCCTTTGGGAACTCAGAGGGATGACACATCGACGTAACGGACGATTATAGCATCGACCGCACACGGAAGCAGCCCGGTCGCTGGGGTAGGGGATGTGTCAGAAGTGCAATGTAAGTAGCTGTGCGACACGCGTGTGGCATGGTATTACTCGAACTGCTGCACGCTCTTCGTAGACGCTTGATATTATCGTTGTTTTCGTTTTTTTGGTCGCTGTCTATCTGGATCCCGATAGGGGTAATATAGCCATAGAGCAGCTCTGAACCCTATAGCTCTTTTTGTCTGGTTCGGTTCAGAAACGACGTAACTTTTGATTGCTCCAACTTCAAGCGTAGTCTATCTTCCATCCCAAGACACAGAAGCAGTAGATGCACAGCTTCGAGCAGAAAACAGCGGAATATAGTATACCCGTACAATCAAAAGCATTGGACTAGTAGAGCAGCTCCGTGTGCCTCTTTTTTTTTAATTAACAGTTTGATTCGGAAACGGCGACGACGCACCTGATCGCTTCAACTAAAACTTTTTTCGGTGGCTCCTCTATGTTGCGTTTCGAGACAATATATTTATGTTTCGTTTCGGGACAATATGTACCAGTAGAGCTGTCGGACAAAGTGATCGCGGTCTATTTCCGACGCACCTGATTGCTCCATTTAACATGTATTTTTCGTTTCTCCTCCATGTTTCGTTTCGGGACAATACCTTGATGTATCGTTTCGGGATATTAGGTGCCAGAAGACCTGCCTGGCAAAGTGATCGCGGTCGAATGCCGACGCACCTGTTTGCTCCAACTAACACTTTCTTTCTACTACTCTATGGATCGTTTAGGGACGAAAGCTCTACGTTTCGTTCCGGGACAATACCTTTGTGTTTAGTTTCGGAACAATACATTAATGTTTCGTTTCGGGACAGCACGTTTATGGTTCGTTTGGGTACAATATCATTATGTTTCGTTTCGGGATAACAGGTGCCAGAAGACCTGTCGGACAAAGTGATCGCGGTGGAGTGCCCGGCGACAGGCAGGACTCTGGACTGCTACGCTGAGCGCTTCGCCGTAGTGGATGGCGAGCGCTACCTCGTCGCCTTCCCCAAGGTCAGGGAACGAACTGTGATACTGCATGTATAACAACGTTTCTTCTATAATCTCTCGCAGTTTTTCTGTTGTTCGAAAATACGAAAATGCGACGGCCAACATTAGAACCGCGTTCCGTCTGTTTTTCAGGACCCCGCTGTGGCCATCGCGTTTGACAACACGGAGAAGTAGATGACGATTTTGAGACTACTAAACATGCCGTGCTCTCTTTATCAACAAGCACAAAAGTATGCAGTAGCTGGTACAGTTCTATATTATGATGCTAACATATTTTCTGTTTTCCCAGGCAAGAGGCAACAACCAACGTTAGCGTTAGAACCGCGCGTTCCGTTTTTGGAACGTTTCTTCTTATCATCTCTCACTCTTTTTTTTTTTTTCTGTTATTCGAAAATACAAGAGGAAACGGCCAGCCTTAGAGCACTTTCCGATTGTTGCACACCTCGGACAGATCACGATCTAGATAATCTAGATCATCTAGATCCTGTATTTGTCGTTCTGTTTGTTGTGCATGATCTGTGTAGTACAATTCCAACCCAGGAAGCATGCGCTAGATCATGCAGATAATATGGCTCCCACCCGCCATCACGATCTAGACCATGCAGATCATGTAGAGCAGGGATCTGTCTGATCTGAGAGACATAGATCATGAACGAGGATCTGATCTGTGGGGTGGAATATTTTTCAGGACCCCGCTGTGGCCATCGCGTTCGACGAAAACGGAGAAGTAGCACCGGTGCCGATCGATGACCCACTCATGGACGAGCTCTTTCCACTCGCGGAGGCGTGTGTGGCGGACTTGGGGCCGGACGTCACTCTCTTGAGGTGAGAACAGTACACAGTATACTGTACAGTACAGAACACCTGCTAAGAAAACGAGAACTAAGAAAGCCAGGCTGAGCAGGCTGAGATTCGCAGGGAAATAAGAGGATCGGAAGCCGTTGTATTCTATACCAGGTACGTTTTTTCACCGCCACTGTTGTTTGACACCGCCCACTTTCTTTGTGTCCCCATCCCCCGCGCGGCGCATACGCCTTCGGTGTGGGCGTTGACCCGTGCAGCTTTCCCCCCCCGTTGTTGCATGCGAATTTTGTTAAACCCGCATATGGTACACGAATAGGGCCCAGTTGTATGTGAATCTACTTCGAATTCACGTATGTACGAAGGTACTTAAAGCCTACCAGGGTATATTATACAACTCATTTGCGAAAAATGGTCAATTTCGTTAATTTTTTCGGGAAAAATACCATCTTAGCCCTTTCACTTGCAACAAAAATGGCCCCACTTTGATTCCAAGTGGTTTGTCCCCGAAGCGTCGGTACAGTTTTAAAGAGGTAGTGGGTCAAGTACCGATACCAGTACATATATACCGGAAAACATACATATCGCAGTACAAGCAGGCCCGCTCAACCCGTTTCCCACACAGCAAAAGGTCCAAAACAATATACCTGGTATTTGTATGTGCTGTACATATATCACAGTATAGGCAGGCCCAATCGGTGTCCTCGCCCTCGCCCCCCGTCTCCGTCCCCGCCCTCCCCGTACCAGAACTGCGAGCACTGCTCCACCAGTACTGTATAGACCTGTACCAGGTATGTACGTACATATCGCAGTATAAACAGGCCCAACAAATAACTATTACGGAGGACCATAGTAATGAGAACCCACGATATACACAAAAACCTATATATTCCACTGATTTTACTAAATATTTTTGGTCCTGATTACTATGTTCCCCCGTAATAGTTGGCGACTTATACTCAGCCAATTCACAGCCTCGTACAAATAGGATGTCCCCACCCCCCGTCCCCGTCCCCGTCCCCCTCCCTGTCCCCATCCCCGCCCTCCCGGTACCAGAACGCCTACTACGCTTACGGCCAGGGGACTTGACGAATTGGTGGGGTCGCTCGACGGTGAAGGGGAGGAGGGAGAAGGCGACGCTTTCTTTGAGAGTGCCGACAGCCAGGAAGAGGAAGAGGGGGAGGAGGGGGGGGGCGAGGGGGGAGAGGACGAGGAGGAGTTCTTTGAGGACGCCGATGAGGTCGAACTCTTGGGAGAGTTTTTGCTAGAGGGGGAGGTGAGGCGTTTTGGGAGCTCGGGGCGCGGGAGGGGGGCGGGGCGGTACTCGTTATCATGCATGGCCGTAATCTTTGGGGCGGGGGGGATTTATGTGCTGTTTGCCTCTCCGCACGATCGCTGTCTTTTTTTCGTGCTGCAGGATAGACATGAGAGGTTTTGCTAGAGGGGGAGAGGGGCGTTTTTCGAGCTTGGGACGCGGGGGGAGAGGGGAGGAGGGTGTACTCATCATCATGCATAGCCGTGATCTTGGGGTTGGGGGGGGAGGGGTGTTTGTGCTGTTTGCCTCGCCGTACGACCGCTGTCTGTGTTTCGTGCTTTCGGGGAGATTATTTATAGGTGGGGCGGGGGAGGATTTAACGTCGATGAGGTGGAACGCTTGGGAGAGTTTTTGCTAGAGGGGGAGGTGAGGCGTTTTTGGAGATCGGGGCGCGGGGGGGGAAGGGGGGGGGGTGTACTCATTATACGCATGGCTGTAGTCTTTCGACCATAGGCGGGGGGGGTTGATGTGCCCTTATCCTCACCGCACGATCGCTGTCTGCTTATACTGCTTTCGAATTAACGGGATAATTTTTGCTAGAGGGGGGGGTGAGGCGTTTTTAGAGCTCGGGGCGCGCCCGGGGGGAGGGGGGGGTTAATGCACAGAAAGGAGAATCCGCCAAGCTCCACCTCCGGCACGGTATGTATAGCCGATGATTCTGTATGGTACTGTGTGCCGTCGCGACGTTCGTGTTGGTGTCGTTTCGCTCGTTGCGCTGAGCGATACACCCGGCGTCGCTGTGGGTCTTTGATCATCGACTGCATTAGATGTATGCCTTGCCGCACGATCGCTGTCTGCGTTTCGTGCTTTCGGGGAGACCATTCATAGGCGAGGCAGGGGAGGACTCAACCTTTTACTACGTCAAAAATTATCCCGCGCAAATCCAAAGTAGCTTTTCCCCCCAAAACGTGGGTGCAGTTCAACCGTGTCAACCACGTTGCGGGGGAAAACTAGTCGAAATTAAACATGGATTTTTTTTGGAGCAATGGAAAGGTTGAGACGTTGAGACGCGCTTGGATATGTTAACGCGATCTGCGATCTGTACGGTATCCTTCCTATTGTAATAATAATCAACGTTTGCTTTGACGAAAACAATGTATCACGCGCAACGTGTATATCATAGCGCGCGTGTTGTTTGTCAAGCGTATTTCCCCAGCCCGTGCCGTTACCCGGCCTTTTCTTTTTTATGCCCCCGTGTGATCTGGCGCTTCCCCAGGAGTTTTTGCTGGTACGCTTTTTGGAGCCGTTACTGATTTTGGCGAAGGAGGCGAAGAAGGGGCGTTTTGTCCTCCTCAACGAAGACGAAGACCAGGTACGATTCATGAATGTATATCACCTATCACCGGTAGTGTACCATATTTTTAGAGATCTGTTTCGTTTGCCAATCGGGATGACTGTACAGTGCACATTTCAATCGGCAATAATAGCCTACGCTCATGGTTGGTGTGACAATAAGATTTCAGCCTTGCTCAGAGGAGGCGTTTTTTGTTAGCGGACCCATAGACCCACACTGTGTATTCCCTCATAGAGAGTCTCGCTCCGGTCTCTCTAGCTTCTAACCCGTTTGGAACATAGTGTCCAAAAAAATGATGATTGCGGCATCGGCCGCACGAAATAGCCCGGGATGCTGGGGTATCATGGAGGTTGTGCCCGATGTGCACCGTAGGGAGATGTACGACACGCGCGTGGAATTACTTGTACGACTGCACGCTCAAGGTCGATAAAACCACACGTGTCCTTTCTTTTTTCTTTTCTTTTTTGTTGAAAACCTCGTGGATATCGGGGTAAAAAAGCGCTCGTCGAATACATTTTCATTCGTGTACCGATTTTTGTCCGTGTGTACCGCACGGAGTTGATGTTACCTCACTCCTCCAGTGACGTCGCATCTTGGAACTTGTATTTTTTTGGGTCGCTATACAGTAGGGTGCCCGGTTTCAGAGCCCCTCGGAGCAAGCAAGTGTTACCACTCTTATCTCCGTACCGCTCTTCTCTCAGATTGGGTATCATATAGGTTTTAGTATAGGCGTCACAAGGCGCGACAGGCGGATTTGACCGCTCTTAAACCCTTTTTCTCGTATCATGGGCGCTCTTAAACCGGGTACCCCCCCCGTATCTCGGTCCCAAAATGGTTACTTTTTTTTAATTTAACTCGTTGCGCCGCCTTGCATCGCCTTGCCCCTTCGTGTCGCTGCTCTGCCCCCCGCTCGCTTTTTGACACCTCTCTCTTGGGCAGGACGCCAACCCTATGGTGGAGGAATTGCTCGGCGCGGACGCGCTTTAAACTCGAACTATGATAGAGGCGATAGGGGTACAGTAGTGGTCCCTCTATAGTGAAGTCAGCGTCCCCGATGGTCTAGTGAGTTAACCTCGCAACCGCTAAGGTCGAGTTCGCAGGTTCGAGCCCCGCCGAGTGCATATTCGTACTCGTAGGGACTTTTTTTCTTGTGCAAAAAAATGACTTGCGGAAAGCGCGGGAGCGTGCGTTAGCAAAATTCGATGGAAATCGACGAGCGTTGGGAATGCTGAACCCTCTGCGCGATGAAAACGAAGGCACGTACCGGGGGGGGGGAAGGGACGGCAACTGTGAACAGGGCTTGCCCAGAAGCTGGAAAGTAAAAGTGAGATTAAGAAAAAGGAAGAAAAAAAAAGCGCCGGTTGAGTAGTGCCGGCTGCCCGCTATAGCGCCTGTGAACTCGCTTGACACAGATGGGAACAACCAGTATTGGCAGTATGCGGAGTAGTGCCGGCTGCCGCTATAGTGCCGGTATTTCCGGCTAGCGCATACCGGCACTGTAGAGGGACCATTTACTGTAGCACATTTTAACCAAAATAGTTCCGACTGACGGGACTCGACCTGTGCTACGATTTTTTTATAACACTTTATGGCCAACTTACAGTAGTTCTGGCTAGCGGGGTTTGATGGGGGCTAGGATCGGGGTATTAATAGCAAGCACTTGTTGGCCAACGTAGTTCTGACTGACTCGGCTCCACGTGTGCTACGATAAGAATAGCCCGTTTTAGCCAACGTAGGTCTGACTAACGGCACAAGACCGGGATGCGCTCTATGTGCAGGAGCGGCCTGCACACAAGCTGTGCAGGTTGCGGCAGTTCGTTTGATCTTATTGGTCGAGGCTGGCCTATCGGCAGCCCGGGTGTTTTTTACAAAACGCCACCAAAACACGCCGCGGAGCCGCGTGACTGCCCCTGCCGACCTCGAGCCCCCCAAAGGGTTGGGGTTAGGGTTAGGGTTAGGGTTAGGGTTACGTCAGGGGTCGGGTTGGTCTGGGCCAGCGCGCAAGTGTTGACAATAACCTGTCGCGACCTGCACAGCTTGTGTGCAGGCTGCTCTTGCACATAGGGCTAGCACTCGACCGGTCCTGCGATGGGGGTAGCGCTTTTTGAGCGAAAATATTTCTGACTGTCGGGGGCTCCTCCATTGAGGAACTGCCCAATGTCGTTGGAAACCCCATGATGCGTGCTACAATAGGGGATAGGGGTAGGGACATACATGCTACTAATAGTACGGTGGAGGTGCACCCTTGACACATGCTACTAATAGTACGATAGAGGTGCACCCTTGACACATGCTACTAATAGTACGATAG
>JAYJMJ010000236.1:3786808-3807257 GCA_036873875.1 Laminaria ephemera
ACCTAAATACCCAAATACAGGTTTTCTTGCAAAAGTAGATAATATATGACTAACAATACCAAATCCTGGTAAAATTAATATATATACTTCAGGATGCCCAAAAAACCAAAATAAATGTTGATATAATACCGGATCACCACCACCTGCTGGGTCAAAAAAGGTCGTATTAAAATTACGATCTGTTAACAACATTGTAATACCACCAGCTAAAACAGGAAGTGATAGTAATAATAAAAACGCTGTAATTAAGACCGACCAAACAAAAAGAGGCAATCTATCCATTGTCATACCAGGTGCTCTCATATTAAAAATTGTTGTAATAAAATTTATAGCACCTAAAATAGAAGCAGCCCCCGAAAGATGAAGACTAAAAATGGCTAAATCAACTGAAGGACCTGAGTGAGCTTGAATACCACTAAGTGGTGGGTATATTGTCCAACCTGTACCAGCCCCAGATTCTACTAAAGAAGAAGCTAAAAGAAGAATTAAAGAAGGAGGTAACAACCAAAAACTAATATTATTCATACGGGGGAAAGCCATATCAGGAGCACCAATCATTAAAGGTACAAACCAATTACCAAACCCACCAATAAGTATTGGCATCACCATAAAAAAAATCATCAAAAAAGCATGTGCTGTTACAATAACATTATACAACTGATGATTCCCTCCTAAAAATTGATTACCAGGACTAGCTAATTGCAAACGAATAAGAACAGACATGGCTGTTCCAAGAACTCCTGAGAACCCCCCGAATATTAAATACAATGTACCAATATCTTTATGGTTGGTGGAAAATAACCACCTAGAAGAGAAACCACTCAATGACGAGCTAATAACCGATGAAGACCATAGTTGCGATAAAGGTTTAGAATATGTAGTAAAAGACATTAGCTAATGATTAAAACATAAGACTTAGCCCTATCTTGTATGTCAAAAGATAAAAGATATTAGGACTAAGCATAAAAAAGATAATAGTTAAACCGCTTAAAACTAAAACCATTGCTGCACCTTTTGATAAAGGTGCAAAAAAAAACCAATTTTTATTATTCTCAAAATAGAAAATCTTTATCAAACGTATATAATAAAATGCTGAAATAACACTAGTAATAACAACAAAAATAGCTACAATATAGAACGATGAATCTACTAAACTTACAAAAATGTTTAGTTTAGCAAAAAAACCACCAAATGGGGGAATTCCAGCAAGAGAAAAAATCATTAATGCAACCCCCAGTCCCAAAAGGGGGTTTGATCGAACTAAACCTATAGAATCTGAAAACGTTAAAAGAGTACTACCATTAGTAAAAGATAAGTCAAGATATAAAATATAAACCCATAAAAAAGCTGCTGTAAGCATATAAACTGAAAGATAAAACAAAACTGCTTGTATACCTTCTATATTTCCACTAGCTAACCCAAGGCATAAAAAACCTACATGACCCACGCTACTAAAAGCAAGAAGACGCTTTATTTTTATCTCCCCTAAACCACAGACACACCCAATAAAAAGACTTAAAAAACCACAAACACAAAAAAAATTTTCCCATAAACTAGGAAAAAAGGACCAAAAACTTGTAAAAGATAAACGTAATATTACTACAAAAAAAGCAAATTTAGGTATAACAGCAAAAATAAAACCTACCAAAGTAGGAGAACCTTCAT
Source organism: Laminaria ephemera (assembly GCA_036873875.1). Lineage (NCBI taxonomy): Eukaryota > Phaeophyceae > Laminariales > Laminariaceae > Laminaria > Laminaria ephemera. The sequence continues at coordinate 3,788,474 of JAYJMJ010000236.1, forward strand.
ACACATCCGCTATCCACATATGATAAGGGGCTGCACCTATCTTAAACAATAAGGCAGAAACCACACATACAAGCCCTAAATATATAAAAGGTGACGATGTTGTTAAATTTTCTGTTAATAAAGTTAAAGAACCTAAATTTGTTGTACCCATAGCAAAATAAATTAAAGATGCCCCAAATAAAAAAAATATAGAAGCAACTGAACCTAAAATAAAATATTTTAAACCAGCCTCAGCAGAAAAATACGAATTCTTTTTCCAAGCCGCTAATACATAAAAAATAAGCGACAAAAATTCCATACTTAAATAAATAGAAAGAAGGTCATATGAAGAAATCAACAGGCACAGACTTAAACCAATACCAATAATAAAAACAAAAAACTCATAAGCCCTAAAACGAGCTGAAAACATATAAGATTCACTTACAGATACACAAAAAAGAAGACCTAAAAAAACGATTAATTTAGACCAAGTCCCTATGTTATCAGTAACAAAAATAGCATTCCATAAAGTTTGAGATTCGACAGGATTATTAAGAACTAAAAGTAAACTTAAAAACAAAATCGTTGACGTTAAACGAACCATACTTGGGGTAAGATAAGTATAAAGGGAAGCAGCAGATACCCCTAAAAAACTACCATGTAACAAAACAACTAATATGGAAATTGCAAGAAACAGCTCAGGCAAAAAAGCCGCGGTGTCATTTTGGAATATTAAAGCAAATTTCATGCGTTACATTTTATAGGATTCGAACCTACGACCCACGATTTAGAAGACCGATGCTCTATCCACTGAGCTAAAAATGCTTAGAGAAAAATATTTAAAAAAGAATTGACTACACCCCCAACACTTCTTTTTATTTTAAAACAAATTTAATCTTAAAAAAAAAACTTCGTTTAAAACTGAATTCTTTACTCTTATTAATGAAGAACAATCGCGTCGTTTATATAAATACAACTCAAAATTGTAAAAACATAAGCTTGAATCAAAGCAACTGCTAATTCAAGCCCAAAAAGAATTACCAACACTGCTAACGGTACTATATGAGCAACTAATAAGAACCCCCCACTACCCATCATAGCCCACGCAAACCCTGCGATTACTTTTAGTAAAGTATGACCTGCCATCATATTAGCAAAAAGACGAACGGCTAAACTAAGAGGTTTAAAAACATAAGAAACTATTTCTATAGGAACCAATAAAAAGGCTAAAACCATAGAAGTCCCCCCCGGTAAAAACAAACTTAGCATATGAAAACCGTGTTTTGAAGCACAAATAATCATTACACCAATAAACACTGTCAAAGCCAAAACCATTGTTTGAATAAGATGGCTTGTTATAGTAAACGAATATGGTACAAGTCCTGAAACATTAGATATCAAAATAAAACTAAAAACTACAAATAAAAAAGGAAAATATTTTTGGCCCTGCTGGCCAACACTATCCCACACAAGACCGGCAGTACTTAAATAAAGACTTTCTAAAACTAATTGCCATCTGGTAGGGAAACAGTTTAAACCGTAAACTGAAAGACAATAATAAACAAAACAAAAAAAAGCTAAACCAACGCATGTTGTTATCATTGCGTTAGTTATTGAAAAATCAAATAAACCAACACCGAAACTTAAAAAAGGAAGTATTTGAAATTGTTCTAATGGGCTGTGAAACATGTATAGATAAAAAATATTATAAACTAGGGAGTTAGCTTTTAAAATATGTAAAAAGAGTTTATTTTGCGTACTTTGTATTATTTAATGATAAAGATTCCATAAACAATATTAAATTACACCATCTCACTTTGAAAAAAGATCTACTATAAATTCTTCCAAAACGTCTTCGTCGTCTTCATAATCAGAAACTTCAAAAATAGTTTTTTTACTACAAATCTTCTTCGTATTACCACAAATAGCATTAACTTCTTCTGTTAGATCGGGCCAATCATGTTTTGTATTTTTTAATAAAAAATTACCGTGAGACTCAAAAGAAATTTTATTTTCCTTGCTGGGAACATACTTCCAAAATTCTATTTTAAATTTTTGATTACACAAACCCGAACTAAAAAAACAAAAATTATACAATAAAGTCATTTTTATTGTATAAAACCTATCTGAAAAAATATATATATAATTATAACTAAATAAATATTTATAGCTGGACAAATTTGAATGAAATACAAACAAAGATTTATTAACATTTAAAAAATTTTTATGAGCGTACAAACCCCATCTATTACTAAAATTTTTTGTTCTTTTATTGAAAATTTTTTTGGACTGACTAAAACTATAATCAATCCAAAAATGTTTTACTTTGATTTTATTAGAATTTGATAAATTATTCAAGGGCGTTATTGTAAACTCTTCCTCAAAACACTGATAAAAAGCTTTAAAAATATTTAATTTATTTGCAAAAAGTATTTTTGAAGTATTGCTTGAATTCTTTTTAATTCTTTTTAAATTTGTGTAAGAATTTTTAAATTTACTATTGAAAATATCCTCGATATTTAAACAAAACTCATCACAATTTTCTTCAAAAAAATGTACTAAACTCTTTGCTTCAAAAGTGATTTCAGGAGAAGATTCTAAATTTTTAAACACCTTCTTACAGGCTGTTAAAATACCTACACCCCTTTCTAAATAAAATTTAGCAAAAAATTTATTAAAAGTACATTCAAAAGATTTTGAAAACCTCATAATAGTTGTATCATCCAGTTTTCTAGATATTGATTTTATATCTTCAAAAAAAACATCAACGCTATCACGATAGATGCCCATATCATTTCTTTTCTTATCAAAATTAATTAAAATCCGAGAAGACTCTAATAAAAAATAAAAATCATGGTTAACATTATTACTCTCTTTTTTTCCACTATGCAAGCTAACTATATTAAACGACTTATAAATACATTTCGAAAAGACATAAAAACACCACTTCTGTAGAGCTAGTAAAGAAAGAGAAGATTTTATTTCTCGGTTAAAAGTCAAATATTTATAACCGGTAGACGTTTTAGATAAATCAAATAAACTATAAAGAAAATTTTTAGAAAATACTGTTTTATAAGTATTATTTCTACAATGCCCCCAACAATATATCGTATCTTCTAACAAAAAAGTTGGCGTTAGAACCTCTGGTACTTTTGTAACACTATCTAAAGATTTATAAATTTTAGAAAGAAATCCTGTTAAATAATAGTAAAAGCTTTTTATTTTAAGATATATCTTAACGTTAGATCTTTCAAAATAAAAATTTTTAATAGTGAGATTGTAATTACTAAAACCTAAAGAATAATACTTCTTGTCACTTCCTTTTAAATTTAGAATTACTACTGAATTGGACAAAGACCTAGTATTTGACTCAACAATTAAAAGCTCTTTATAAATAAATTTAAAACGATTATTTAGATATTCTCTAAAAGAGTTAGGGACTAGTTCATTAATACACGAAACGATACATGTTAATAAATCTTGCTCAAAAAAATTTTGAATATATCTTTGAAAATACTCTTCTACAAAAATTTCTACTTCTTTAAAAGAATCCCCAAAAAAAAAAAAACGATTATTTTGGAACAATAATAAAAAATGAAAATTAATATACTTAAAAAAACCTGACTTAATAAATTTTAAAAATCTTTGACTATTGTAAAGAGTTAATAAAAAAGCCTCACTAAAATTTTCTAAAAGATATTTTTGAGTTTGTCCAAAAAAATATTGAGAAAGATACATTTCACAATATTTAATATGATTATACTCACTAAAATTTTCTGACCATAGATTAAACTGAGAATATCTTTTAAATACAGGACTTACTACATAAAAATCGGATAAATCAATTTCATTGTATCTCTTAGCCTTTACCATAAAATAAAACTAGACTATTACATTAAATCCCCACCAATAAATTGTAAGGAAAAGAAATAACCACACAACATCAACAAAATGCCAATACCAAGCAGCAGCCTCAAAACCAAAATGGTGCTGGCGACTAAAATGATCCCAATACAATCTGATGGTACAAATAAATAAAAAGATTGTTCCAATAATAACATGAAATCCATGAAATCCTGTAGCCATATAAAATACTGAACCATATACCCCGTCTGACATACCAAAAGGAGCATGCAGATATTCAATACCTTGCATACCGGTAAAGGCGATTGCAAACGCTAATGTTACTCCTAAACCTTGTAAAGCTTCCTTTTTAAAACCAGCAACAATCGAATGGTGAGCCCATGTTACACTTGCACCAGAAGACAGCAAAAGAATAGTATTTAAAAACGGTAATCCCCAGGGACTAATTGCTTCTATACCTACAGGAGGCCAAACACCTCCAATATTAAAAACAGGGGATATAGATGAAGTAAAAAAAGCCCAAAAAAAAGCAAAAAAAAACATAATCTCAGATACAATAAAAAGTATCATACCCATACGTAACCCTTGTTGTACCGCGGAAGTATGCTGACCTTCAAATAAACCTTCACGAATAACATCTCTCCACCAAGTAAACATAACATATAAAATAGTAAAAACTCCTAAACAAAGTAATTCTCCCCCCCCTTTATAATTATGCATAAATAAGACTCCACCAAAAGTTAAACTCAAGCCACCTAAAGCAGCCACTAAAGGCCAGGGACTAGGGTCAACTAAATGAAATGGGTGTCGTTGAACCATTTTAGCTTTATCTTTCATTAAAATGAATAAGAAGAAGGTAGGATTCGAACCTACGATGGAAGAACCAACAGATTTACAATCTGCCACTATTAACCACTCAGTCACTCCTTCAACATTAAATTTTACCTAAATATTTTAGGTTTTGTACGAAATTTCTTACGACGAACTTTAACTGGACGACAACCATTATGAGGATAACGTGTCCCTAAATATAAAAAAGTAATTTTAACTCCCTTTTTACTAAGACCCCGAACAACTCCCCTACGACCCTTGTTTATACCTGATCCAAGATAAATCATAAATTCTGTATAACCTAACATAAGAGCTTTATCACCAAATAAACTCCCTAAGAGCAAACCACGTGTATAAAGATTTTCTCTTTCATTGTATTCATTTTCATAGACAGGAACCCGTAACGAACAACTGGTTTTTACTTTTTTTTCTTGAGTATCAATTAGAGTACAAAAAACATTTCTTTTCGTTGATTTAATAAGAATAACCCCCTTTTTTTCTTTAGTTACCAAAACTTTGTTCTTATTTTCTAAGATCCTTTCTTTTTCCACATTGGCTACCGATGATTTAATAGAATTTTTTATATCGTCTATTTTAACTAACATTAAGCTTTAATAATGGTCTTTTTTTTGCATTGGTGTGAGTACGCTGACCTCTTACAGGTAAACCTTTACGATGTCGTAAACCACGATAAGTTGAAAGTACACACAAACGACGAATTTTATCATTTTTAAAACGTCGAAGATCAGCACCTAACGGAAGAGGGGTAGCCTCAGCCAAATTCTCCAAATTCTTCCCTTTAGAAAAAGTAACGTGACTACCACGTGAATCTGAACCGAACCCAGCTTTTTTGCATAAAATTTTAGATTGAGACAAACCTATACCATAAATATGAGATACAGACTGCACCAAAACTTTGTCTTCTGGAATAGAAGTACCGATAATAAAAGGCATAACTAGGTATTTAATATATTATATGAAACAAAACAAACAAATTTTTATTACCCCCCCTCTTAAATCGCAAAGACGAGGATGGAATCACTCAACCGGACGCAATAATAATGGACATATAACCGCATGGCACCGGGGAGGAGGACATTCTAGATTACATAGAAATATTGACCTACAACGTAAATTAACACAAGGAATTGTTGTAGGGTTAGAATACGATCCAAATAGATCCGCCTTTTTAGCACGAATTTTTAATCCGGACACAAAAAAACATAATTACATAATAGCCCCTACCAAACTTAAAAAAGGAGATACCATAAGATCAAACTCAACACGAAGTGGCCTTCAAAACGGCCATAGTAAAACATTACAAAATATATTAACTGGAAGTTTAATTTATAACTTAAGCTTATCACCTGGAAAAGATGGTAAAATTTTAAGGGCTCCTGGTGCGTTTGGACGGATTTTAAAAAGAACTAAAACTTTAGCTAAAATTCACCTTAAATCTGGGCAGTACCGTTGGTTCGATATAAAAACAATAGCAACCAACGGAGTAGTTAGTAACCCCGACTCACGCTTCACGAAGCTGCAAAAAGCTGGCCAATCAAGGTGGTTGGGGCGTCGTCCGACCGTTCGGGGAGTAGCAATGAACCCTGTAGATCACCCACATGGTGGTGGAGAAGGGAAAACCTCAGGTGGTCGTTCCTCCGCAACTCCATGGGGAAAACCAACAAAAGGCCCGTCTACTAGAGCTAAAAGAATACAACCAAAACCTAATGTCACGATCTAATTGGAAAACACCGTTTATAGATAAAAGTCTTTTAAAAAGATTAACCCCTCGACACGAAAAAAAACCTACGTGGTCTAGACGTTCTACTATTTACCCAGCTGCTGTTGGGTTAAAATTACAGATACATAATGGCAAAGACATGATTAGTCGCAAAATTAAACCTGAAATGGTTGGACATAAATTAGGAGAGTTTGTTACAACACGAAAAAATTTCGTGGCAAAAAAAAAAAAATAAATGGCACAAAAAGCTCACCCAACTATTTTAAGACCAGAGAATAACCTTTATCAAGGATGCACACACTGGGACGAACCCCGATTTTATTTTATTTTATCCATGATTCAAAAACTAATAGAATCATGTTGTTTAGGAACAACACACTATCTAGACAAAATACGAATTAACCGACATCTTGGACTAATTCTTATAGAAACCGACCTTATCCACTTACACTTTCGCTCAAAACGACGTTTAAAATCCAGACGTTATAAAGAAAATCAAGTAACAAACAAAAAACAATCTTGGACTGTAGTGGCATGTAGACTACAAAGTGCCATAGAATTAATACAAAAATTTACCGGAAGCAAAAAAGTAACCTTACGAATTAATAGATTAAAAACCTACACTAGATCCGTTCCAAAACCAGCACGAAGGCAAATGGCGTATTTTACTAAAAGTTTTAACCATAATAGATATGATTATGCACGATATGGTATGCAATTAATGTGTTTACTGATAAAAAATAAAGCAAGCGCTGCGAGCTTAACTAGATTTTTAAAACAAAATATATGTTCTAGACAAAGAAGAAAAAGACATTACCAATTTTTAGCCTATATTAAACAAGGATTCCAAGCTTTACAAGAATACAAAAAAATACAAGGTTTAAAAATACAAATAAAGGGTAGATTTACTCACAAAGCAAAAGGAAGAAGTAAAGTTTGGAAATATCAAATGGGGCAAATGCCTATTAGTCAGCTCAATAAACCTATACAAGCCGAATATACACAAACACAAACCGGTTATGGTAGTGTTGGGTTAAAAATTTGGATCTGTAACTGGGAAAAAATTAATTAATGATAATGCAACCTAAAAAAACAAAGTATCGTAAATATTTTAAACCTAGAGGTTTACCTAACACTTCTACTAAAACCCAAAAACTCGCAGAAATAACTTGCTTTGCCTTGACCACAATGGAATCAGGTTATTTAAATGGTAAACAAATTGAGGCAGCTCGACAAAATATTAGACGAAAAGTTAAAAGAGAAGGTAAACTAGAAATTCTTATATTTCCTGATATTGCTATAAGCCGTAAAGCTTCCGCAGCCCGTATGGGAAAAGGTAAAGGTAAAGTAGACCATTGGGTTGCTTCTATATCCGCCGGACAAACTCTATTTTTACTTTATGGTATAGATGCTGAGCAAGGTATACCAGCTTTATACTCAGGGGCTCATAAACTTCCACTAAAAGTTAAAATTTACCAACTATAAACTATGTTTACACCTCGAAAAAGACATTTACGGAAAAAAAGATTTTTTTTACCAAAACAGCGTACTTTTGCTCTGTTTAATGGCAGCAATTTAAAAGCTTCGCAAATAGCTAAAATACGATTGTTATTACAAAATGCAAAATTATATTCTGTACCCTTGTATCTTACCCCCCCTAAACTGGCGCTAGGATGCCCACTTATTATGATAATTTATACCACATTACAAGATATGCAAACTAATGTGCCTGAAATAGCTTTACAAATGGATTGTCTCGGTGTATCTATAGATAAAAAATGGTATTCAATTCACTTTTTAGAAAAAAGCAATACTGTAGCTTTAAACAAAAAAGCACTAAGCCTTCTATTAGTTAAATATAATACTAGAAAGAAATAAAAGTAATGCTTACATGATTAAAAATCAAAGCGAAAAAAGGGATTTGAACCCTCAGCTTTAAGCTTGGCAAGCTTACACTCTACCATTGAGTTACTTTCGCTTTTCCTATTTTCCACTAGAAAAAAAACAAATCTGTAAACTATGCCCTAAAACATTAGTCTCAGCTTTGTCTTTTGTTGTAAAATGGAATTGACATTGAAGAGAACCTACTTCTTCAAAATAAGGAAATAATGATACCAACTCCTCAAAAGAAAAAATATCTTTTAAAATAAAACAATATATATTATCATGAGCCAATGCTCGAAGACCCTCAAATTGACGTACACGTGGCAATACATGAAATAATAATTTATAAAAAAAAAGATACATCTGCGTTCTTCTTAAAGTAATTTTTCCTCCTACGCCCTCCCTAGGACCACTCTTTTTTTGCTGTGAAGATTTTTGCTGTAAAAAAAAAGGCTTTTGACTCCCAATAATATTCAAAGCCCCAAGACACGCAACAACATAATTTTCATCTGAGCTTTCCCCTCCCAGACAAAGGGCTACTTTTTTTGGGACAGGTAACATTGAAGCTGTTGAGACATTTTCACTAAGAATTAAATCTTGTTGAACTATCCTATAATAATGTTTTTCAAAAGGATGCATAACGATAATTATATAATTTTTTTAGCCATCGCAGCTAATTTTGCCCATTTCAACCCTCTTAACCTACTTGGTAATATAGCTGATATTCTACTACCAAGCGGTTTTTGCTGTGGTGTGATAAGAGCTACTGAATTCGAGGCAAAAGAAACCCCTATACCTGCTTTATTACGAAAAAGTCTACAGGTTTGCACAACAACACCGTGGTGTACTTCCGATTTATTCATTTTCAACCTAACCCGCCGACCGTAACGAGGACGAAGACTTTGAACTGCTACAAGAACAACGTCTCCTACATTAGCGTGCGACTTACCGCCCTTATTTTTAACTTTAATGCATTTAACCAGTTTTGCTCCTGAATTATCTACAACTTTAAGAAGACTTTGGGTTCTAATCATATTTACTACTTCCAGCTGGATTCGAACCAGCATGTCAAAAGACAAAAGATTTTGAATCTGCCGTGTCTACCAGTTTCACCATGGAAGCCTATCTATTAAGACTTCAATAATGAAGCTTGATCAATACGTATACTGCCTCTAACTCTAAAATAAACTAAAATAATGGCTAAACCTATAGAAGATTCACAAGCAGCAATTATAAGAATAAAAATAGCAAATATTTGACCCATTAAATCTCCTAAACACACAGAAAAAACAATAAAATTTAAGCTTACTGAAAGAAGAGCAAGCTCTAAAGACATAAGAACAACAACAATATTTGTTCTATTTAAAATAACACCCCCAACGCCTATAATAAATAATAAAGCAGCGACAAAGAAAAAATGAATAAAGTCCATAATTAATTTTTGAAAATTAAAATCTCAATAACGAACATCAAAATGAATTCGACGTTTATTAGACATAGCTAATTTATTTAAGCTATACCTTTTACCAACAACCTCCCCTTTATTTTGCGAGGCTTTAAGTAATTCCTGACTTAAATTTTCCCATAATGGGGAAGCCAGAGACCGGTCCCTACTTGCCTTTAACAATGACCTCATACCAAGATTAAGACCACAAATAGGTGAAATTACGCGTGGTAAATACACATTAAATGACTGCTTATTACGTCGGGGTTTTTGTTTTGGTTTAAGACGAACCCCTATATCTTGTCTAACTGCAAGAATACCTAAATAAAAAATATGTATAGCACGCCCTGGATAATCTTTATCAAGAGCTTGTAAAGCTTTGTTTAAAACATTTTCTGCTTTTGAACGTTTTCCATTACGCATCAAAAGATTAATCATTTTTTTTACTAAAGGATCACTTTTAATACCTAAAAATTTAATAGATTTTTTTTTGTGTAAAACACCCATAATATTTTTATCCGAAGTAGAAATTTTTTTGAGTGACTTTATATCCTGTTCAACAACTAACATCCTTTATCTAATTTTTTCGTGCCATATTTAGAGCGCGAAGTCTTACGCTCAGGCAATCCCTCTAAATCTAACTTATTACGTATTAGACGATATTTCACACCAGGAAGGTCTGGTATTCTACCACCCCGCACTAAAACCTGTGAGTGTTCTTGTAACCTGTGAACTTGACCTGGGATATAAGCTGTTAATTTGACTTTATTGGATAAACAAACTTTAACAACCTTACGCCTAGCTGAATTAGGTTTTTTTGGAGAACAAACAAATATTTTTAAGCAAACCCCTCTTTTTTGCGGGCATCCACGAAGACCCACACTTTTTACTTTTGTTTGCTTTTTTCCTTGGCTTTTGTTAAACCATTGAGTAATATTTGGCCTTGACATTACCAAGGAGGGGAGTTGAACCCCTATCCCGTTAAGGACTGGAACCTAAACCCAGCGTGTATACCAATTCCACCACCTTGGCTTCTGGAGTCGAAGGACTCGAACCTCCGGTCCCCGTACCAAAAACGGGCGCCTTACCAACTTGGCTAGACTCCATTATCAAACACGAAACTTCAGTTTGGTAGGGATTGAACCTACATTGTTAGCTTCATGAGAACTATGTTTTGCCAATTAAACTACAAACCGCCAGCCTCGACAATGCTTTTAATTTTACCTTATTAACGCTTATAAATAAATTTACCACCCCTTTTTATAAGGTTTTATTTTTTGTTTAATCGCTTTAACAAGCTTAGGCACATCAGCAAAAAAAAGGAGACCGATAAAAAATAAAAATAAAAATTGTAAGAAACTTATTCTCATACTAATTAGGACTTAAAAAATTTAACTTAGGCAAAGCGACAGAAAGAGAGGGACTTGAACCCCCAACCCTTGGCTTTGGAGACCAAAGTTCTACCAATTGAACTATCTTTCCTTGACTCTTCTTTTTAATGAACAGACTTAAAATCTCAATATATTATTTACAAGAACTTAACTACCGTTTAGCTTACGCAATTGTCGGAACGTTTTTTCTTTTTAGCACAACCTATACGTACAAACAAAGCTTAATTTTTATATTTTTACCCAAAGGACTATCCCATTTTGTTAGTACAGGATTAACTGAAATTTTTTTTACTTATATACAGCTTTGTACTATTTTTAGCTTTAGTTTTGGTTTTGGTATAACATTAATACAACTATATCTTTTTTTACGACCAGGACTATACGCGTTCGAAGCAAAAATAATCTTTAATCTTTTCATTACAGCAATTATCTTTTATATTTGCCTTTATATATTTTTATTTCCTATAATTACTAAAATATTGTGGGAACTCTTTTCAACCTATTCTCAAAATTTTACTGCGATAGATTTAACTTTTGAACCAAGGTTACACGATTATTTATCACATTTACAACAATTAAATAAAATTTTAATTCTTAGTTTTCCTTGTCTAATTGCATTAAATATCTTACAAACATATACTAGTAGACAAACATGGGTAAAATATCGCGGTATAGCATATATAACAGCTTTTTCTATTGCAGCTCTTATAACCCCACCTGATGTTTTAAGTCAAACTTTAATAGGATTCCCCTTAATTATATTTTACGAAATACAATTACAAATCTGGTCATTATATGAGGGGTATAAAAAACAATTATTAATTAGGCAACCAATCAAATCCCATAAGGATCCCTACAGACACAAAAAACAAAGCTAAAGCGAGTGGTAAGAAACACTTCCAACCAAGTTTCATTAATTGATCATACCGATAACGTGGTAAAATAGCTCGCATAACAATAAATAAAATAACAAAAAAACAAATTTTTAAACCAAACCAAATACCATCGGGTAAAACACCTACACCAAAAGGAGATAACCATCCCCCAAAAAAACAAATAGAAGTTAATCCTCCCATAACCAACATATTAGCATATTCTCCCAAAAAAAACAAAGCAAATCCCATAGCTGAATACTCCACATTATACCCTGATACTAATTCTGCTTCTGCTTCTGGTAAATCAAACGGATGACGATTAGTTTCAGCCAAGCACCCAATAAAAAACATTATACTTACAGGTAATAAAGGAAAAACAAGCCAAACATCTAATTGGGAAATTACTATATCGGTTAAATTTAAAGTACCCACGCATAAACAAACATTAATTAAACTAATACCCATTGAAATTTCATAAGAAACCATCTGCGCCGCAGAGCGTAAAGCACCTAAAAAAGCGTACTTTGAATTACTTGACCAACCAGAGATCAATACCCCATATACACCAAGAGAAGAAACCGCTAAAAAATAAAGACCCCCAAGCTGGGAATCTGCAATAACATTACCATAGCTGAAAGGTATAACAGCCCAACTAATCAAACTTAAAATAAAAGTACAAAGAGGAGCTAATACAAAAAGAACAATATTTGCATTTGTAGGTAAAACAGTTTCTTTGACAAAAAGTTTAAGACCATCAGCTAAAGGCTGAAGCAATCCCATATAACCAATAACATTTGGACCACGTCTTCTTTGAATACCTGCCATAATTTTCCGCTCCGCTAAAGTAAAATAGGCTACAGCAATCAATAAAGGAATAACAAGATCAAGAATATTTAAAAAAATAGTTAGAAAAGTTAGCCACATAAGGAATTAAATAATATAATCATAAATAGTACCAAAAATTAATATAAAATATTACCTATAAAACACTATAAATAACCATACTCAGAAGCCCAAAGAGCTTCGTCTACGTCTACCCTAAAAGGATAAATAACAGGAACACAAACATCAGAAGAAAGCATAAAACTTAAATTTGAATAATCTGTCTGTATCCATTTTGGTGTAGGATGAAGATGAAGCTCAAACTTAAACCGATTTGACAAACGCCAACGCTCTAATTTTACATGAGAAGAACGAAAACGTTTATAACGTGCTATTAATCTAGCCCTAATAGCAGAGCGTTGTGAAGGGCAAAATTCAACATAATCCCCTTTTTGAAGTATAAATCCACCGTAACCTATTTTTTTCCCATTTACTAAAACTTTATTATGAAGAATAGCCTGACGACTATAGTAAATAGAATGAAAAAAGCCTAAACGATATAAACTAATATCCAAACGCCCCTCTAAGGCCCCAATTAACTTTTGAGATGGACTCTTAAAAGTAACGAACGGTTGACAAAATCTTTTAAAAGATTTTTGACTTAAATCCCCATAAAAACGTCTTATACACAATAAAAGAGATAAAGTATTTCTATAACTTATACGATTGAATTTAAAAGTTTGATTAGGTCGAACACGAGGTTTAAGAAAATTATAATCATGACATAAAGGGTGTCGGTACCTATCTATATTAGCAAGAGGTCGATGACGACGCTTTTGACTTCCTAATACTCCTATAATACTATCCCATTTAGGACGAAGAAAAGTTTTTTCTTTAGATAACAAATCCCCCCAAATATCAGTTCTAGACCATAAACACGATTTATATCTATGTTTAAATCGCATTATTTATTATTACTTTCATAAATTAAATTAAAAGAACTTTTCGAAAAATTTTTAACTTTTTTTACTTGAGCCTTTCCTAAAAGACTAGAAAAAGTACATCCTTGCTTTTTTGATTTTCCACGGTTACTTTTAACACAAGTTATATAAATTAAACTAAAAAACCAAGAAGCTAACAAAGGAGATTCAATATTTAAATTAAACGGATAAGATACTTTACTCATTGTAGGACTTCCAACGCCAACCAATAATAAACACTTTCTATGAGCCTCTACTAACTTTTCTTTTTCGATATCACTTAAAAACACCAAATCAGCATCCTTAGATTTAGCTAAATAACTACGCTTCCATTTTATATAACTTATATTAGGCTCATGAGAAAGACAAATTTTTAAAAGAGGAGAATCACTAATAAAAAGAATTTTACCTTCAGACAAAATTATATTTTTTAAAACTTCTAAAGTTGCACGTATACCATATAAACTTTTTTCTAAATTATAAAAATAATAAATATTTCGTTTCCCTAAAAGATAGGGATGCATTGTCTTTGAGATTCGAACGTCCTCATTAAAAGGACGAGGAACTAAATATCCAGAAGATCCAATTAAAAAAGAAAGAAGACAAGCATACTCTGTTCTAACCATTAAGTTTTTTTACCTTCCTTGCACACTAATATTTCATTTTCATATAAAACCCCTGCCCCTTTATACGAGTCTGGGTACCGATATCTTCTTATACTACTTGCGAAATTTTGCAAAACTCCAAGATTTGCAGAGATTAAAAAAAAAGTTTTTTTACCCAAATTTACTGAAACATCCTTAGGAATATCAACTATAATAGACTTACTATAACCTAAAGAAAATATAAGTTTTTCTTTTTCTTTACGTACTCTATAACCAATCCCTTTAAGTCTTAATTCGACACTATATCCCAAAATAACACCAAAAATCGCTTGAGTAAAAAGAGAACTTTCGTAAGGTGTTAAATATGGTAAAAATAAAACCATATTACCTTTTCGATAAAGATTACTAACTGAATTGAAAATTACAACCCCTTTAGAACCTGACACACTAACTTTACCATCATTACTTGAACATTTAACACCTATGGGTAATCGAAAAACTGGAATTGTCATGCTGCGTATGCTAAAATTTCACCCCCTTCCCCTTTACGTATGCATTGCTCATTAGTCATAATCCCTTTTGTTGTAGATAAAATTAAAACCCCAAAATCATTATCATTTGATAAGCGAACAAGATCCAATAAAGAAAGATAAATACGATCACGTGGGCGAGAAATAACAACAAGACGAGTACAGATTGGAGATCCATCATGGTATCTAAGCAGAACTGTAATAATATCCTCATTTGTTTTTGTGTACCCTTTAATTAAATTTTCTTTCCATAAAATATCTAGAACCTTAGTACAAAAACGTACTTCCTTAAAAGATACTCCAAAATGGTACACTATATACCCGTTACGTAGTCTGTTGATTATCTTTGCAAGCATTGCTTTTGTTTGGGATCGGGCTTGAACCGACGACCTAAGGATTTTCAGTCCTTCACTCTACCAACTGAGCTACCCAAACTAAAATAGAATCTCCCCAAGTCGGACTTGAACCAACGACTTTATGGTTAACAGCCATATGCTCTACCAACTGAGCTATTGAAGAAGGCCGGAGAGGGATTTGAACCCTCATTTATGGGTTTGCAACCCAACGCATTAAACCATTATACTATCTAGCCAAGGCGGGCGAGGGGATTTGAACCCCCGTCTTCCAGAGCCACAACCTGACACTCTAACCAACTGAGTTACACTCGCCAAACTATATGCGACTTATCGGACTTGAACCGATACTCTTTAAATAGAAACAGATTTTAAGTCTGACGTGTCTACCAATTTCACCAAAGTCGCTATAAAGTAGCGGAGAAGGGATTTGAACCCCTGACATTTGGGATATGATTCCAACATTCTAACCTCTGAACTACTCTGCCTTACTTTTTTGTAATATAATAATTCTCTCAGTTATTGTTATGTTACTGCTGGGGAATTTTCTTACAGAGCGAATAGAATCAAAAAAGCCATCATCAAAGCAAATAAAGCAATCGCTTCAGTTAGAGCGAAGCCTAAAATTGCAATTCTGAATAACTCTTCTTTCAGAGAAGGATTACGTGCTGTACCTAATACGAGAGCACCAAAAACAGTACCAATACCCACGCCTGCTCCAGCTAAACCAATAGTAGCTAAACCAGCACCCAAAAGTTTAGCAGCTTGAACTAACATTTTTTACGGGCAATATAAATAAAACAACGGTACGCTTATTGCGTTTGGGAGCAGAGAGGATCGAACTCCCGACTTCGTGCTTGTAAGGCACACACTCTACCACTGAGTTATGCTCCCGTAACCGATTAAGGTAATACACAAAGAAAATAAACGGTTAATTACAACCATAAATTACTTTATTTTATTTATCTTACGGTGTCATCGTAGAAAAGAAGGAATATTCTCCACTATAAAGCTCTTGAGAATAAGAGATAAAGCTTTCACTGTTACAAAAGATTCATCTACTTGGATTGGAACACCAGCAGAACCTCTTTTTTGCAATAACACCTTGAAATCATCGAAAGACCGTACTTGGAAGTAATCCAACCCGGTCATATGACGTTCTATTAAAAAATTTAAAAAAGAATCTAGGCCCTCAGAACCACCTAGAGAGTTCATTACGTCGTCGACGTAATCCCAACCACAAAAATCGATAAACACGCTAGCGATAACATCGTAACTGTTCTCTATTCTTAGAGCAGCTACGACTATAGGGTCGCTCATACATTTAAACGCCAGCAGACTTAAAGCGCTACTAATGACAGTACCAGTATCCGCGGGTAGGGAGAGACTCTCAAAGAACTCAAAAACCGCCATATAACCTAAAGTTAGTAAGGTCATGTGGTTACCATGACTAAGCTCAGATAAAAGTCTGGTAACCTGACCAGGCGATGCATTCAATAAATCGAACAGAAAGTCAGACATTACTTCCGTATTCGCTAAATGTATTACCGCGGTTCGGACAATGGGATCCCTCAGCATCTCAATGTAATTACTAAAGTAATTAACACTGTCCCATTCTAAAAAAGGTAACAGCGCCGAAGGTACACTCGAATGTTGAATAAGACCAGCAGTTAAAAGCTCCTGTGAAGAAACACTAATGGCAGCCACCGTAGAACCAGTATGTATAACTGCGTCTACAACTCCCGGCACCGCTAAAGCGGCGGCTGAAGCTGCTACTACAGGCAAGATCTCAGTGGCTGCTGTTAATGCCTCCCCAGCAGCATCCGACGAGGTGTCACTACCCCAGTGTACTGCTTTAAAATCTAAAGCAGTACCAGAATCACCCCCAGGACTTTTAGAATAAATAAGAAGAGCCACAACAGTAAGACTAACAACGGCAATGCCTATATTTTTATAAGAAAAATAAGACCATTTGCCTTTTTCTAAGTCGACCTTCTGTGTCGTTAATTCCACTACACCCTCAATCGAATGAATAGAATCACTAGCGCAGTGAACGATATTTAAATCATCGCCCGACGCGGAATAAAAAATAAATAAAAATACGAAACCGAAAAAAGAAGAAAGAGTACAGTTACAATATATCTTATTGATAAATTTTCTCATACGAAAAAGACGGGACTTGAACCCGCGACCATCGGCATGACAAGCCGACACTCTACCAACTGAGTTACTTTTTCTAAATTAACCTTAAAACACCTCAGGTTCTCATTAACAATTAACCTTTTAACTATAGTCAGACTTAGGTTCTTTACGATAGTTATTTTTCATTTTTATATAATACTTTCGAGTGCAATCGTTTGGTGAAGTTTTTGAACTGTCAAAAACCTTCAGATTTATATCTTTGCAACCCTTTAGACCAAACTCTTCTCTAAAAAATATATTGTCCATCTCGTAAAATAGATTTTTTATTAGCAAAGTGGAACCCAAACCAATGAAGAGGTAAAGACTAATCCTCTTCCAATTCGATTGATAGATCATTAGATTTAGCAAGTAAGCCCTCCATATGAGTATTTTCATCTAATAACTCATCATCTCTGCTAATATGTAATCTATTAAATCGATGATCCCTTGGGATGAGGTATACTTCTCCAATCCGCCAGATGAAAAAAACCTAATTATAAAAAAATTGAAGCACTTGACTCTGACCATTCACTAAAAGTATCTTTACCTATTTCATCAACTCTAAACTGGTATTTATGTTTAATCATAATCTTTGGAGATAAAGAGACTTGAACTCTTGACTTCACGCTTGCAAAGCGCACACTCTACCAACTGAGTTATACCCCCGAATTAACTGAAAGCGTAAAATACCTTAAAATGAATTTTTTACGATACCCCTCCTCCCGAAAAAATGAATAAAAAGTATTACCTGATTGCACCTTAAACATAAACAAAAAAGGGTATAAACTGAGTTATACCAACAAAAAGCATACTAATTTAATTAGGGGCATATTGTTAGCTTATATCAGGGGGTATAATAAATAAACTTATTTATTGTACCCCCTGATATAAGCTAACAATATGCTTTATTTAAGTTTTTCTTTGGGCGTATTGGGAGTTGAACCCAAGACCCTCGGATTAAAAGTCCACCACTCTAACCAACTGAGCTATACGCCCTGCAAACTTTTAGGAATTAGTACGGGTCAGCTGAAAACCTTACAATTCTTACACCCCCCGCCTATCAAAGTAATAATCTTTTACTTCCTTACGAAAATTTTACTTGAGGAGAGTTTCTCGCCAAACGGTCGATTATCTCTTCTCGATGTAGCTACCCGGCGTTGCCCCTGCGGGAACAACCGGAACACAAGGGATCGAGTTTTCCCGGTCCTCTCGTACTAAGGTCTAGTCCTCGGAATTTTCAAACACCCACAGAAGATAGGGACCAAACTGTCTCACGACGTTCTAAACCCAACTCACGTACCACT
>JAYJMJ010000239.1:0-10069 GCA_036873875.1 Laminaria ephemera
GTGCTTGCTGGACATCAGAACCCTGACCTGGTGGCTAGAGAATGCGGGTGTGGGGGCAGAGCAGTTGAGGGGCGCGGGTTGCGGGGATGGTGTCGCGGACAATGTACCCCCTTCTCAACGCGGCGGTTTACGGTCGTTGCTGCCGTCTTAGATTGGTTGGTTGATTAGTTGGTCAGTTGGTTGGATTGTTCGTTGATTGATTGATTAATTGGCTAGTTGGTGTATTGGTTGGTTGGTTGAATGATTGGTTGATTGGCTGGTATATTGATTGGTTGGTTGGTTGAGTGATTTATTAGTTAGTTGGTTGGCTGGTTTGTTGGCTGGTTGATTGATCGATCGATTGGTTAGTTGGTTTGATGATTAGTTGATTGATTGACTGGTTGATTGATCGATTGACTGGTTGATTGGTTGATTGATTTGATTGGTTGCTTGACTGGTTTGATCGATTGTTTGATGGATTAATTGTTTGATTGATTGATTGATTGGTTGCTTGATTGATTGACGACATTCATGTGGAATGTGGAGAGGCCTCGCGACCTCCCGCCCCCCCGGGCGGGGAGGGGGTCGTCGTTGAGTTGTGTCGTGAGGGTTGGAGGGAGGGGCGTAATGGCGCGGGTGGTGTCTGCTATGCTTTTAAATTTTATGTTAATGTAGGTTTGTAGTGTGGCAGGCTGGTAAGCCTGGAGGGCTATAGGGCCGTGATGTTTTCCGTGTTGATTGATTGGTTGGTTGATTGATTGACTGGAATGTCGAGAGCGTCGCGATGTTAGCGCAACACCCGACCTTGAAAACTATACCAGGTATATACCATGGAGTACGTTGCCAAGCTGACCATTGCTACAACCTGCTGTCCACGTATGACATATTACGTGCGTTAAACCTAAGATTGTAAGTATGATTGACGATTTGATGCTTTTTAGACAAAAGGTTGAGCTGATGTTTGTGTTTTTTTTTCAGGTGGATAAATGTGTCCCCAGCGTATGATGTGGTATGGTTCACGACGTTGTGGCCTGGGGGGGGTGGATCTATTCATCCGTGTAGTGCCGGCGCTTCTCGAAACGACGAGTGTTTCGGTAGGGGTATCACCTAATTTATCTGGGGCTCACAAAAAAGCTGACAAGAAAAGCGATGAACACTCCCATGGCCAAGGTAAGTATAGAACTTTTCTTTATTTTTTTTCGCAAAAGTTGTATTCCGACGATATTGGGTAGTTGCTCAGTTGAGAAGCCCCGTCAGTCAGACGCTATTGCGACCCCAAAGTGCTACTGTATCCCTATCATATCGTAGGACGCGTCAAATCCACCAGAGGCCGCACGGGACCGTCCAGATCCACCGATCGGAATGTAGTACAGTAGGTGGCCCCTTTTAAGGGACCATAGTGCGTCGGAGCGGTAGGGTCCCTTATATACCGACGTCCCTTAATAAATGTGGCCCCTCTAGCACATGACTCGTTTTTCTAGCAATATATGTGGCGTTTTTCAAGCAGGAGAGGGTGTGGTGGCGCCTTTTAAGGGACTTGGGGTCCCTTATTGAGTGTTGCGTCAACTACAAAGGGCGACGGCCCTTAAAGTGGGAAACACAAGCGGATACAATTCAGGTCCTTTACATGCCGGTTTTCCTTGTTACGGGGTCCCTTAAAAAGGGCCACCTACTTATGTCCATATAGACCAATCACATTGCAGCAAATTTTGATGCCGGGGAGTTGCGTCTCCCGGTCACCGCAGTCACCACGTCACGTCCGTCACGTCACCTGTTTGACCGTCAGGTGACCGTATCTCTTATCCCCTTCCAAGTAAAAAGCCTCCAATTCTCACAGGAAACCCCACGGATGAACTCATGTAATACAAATGTATACCGATAGCGGTATTAGGCAGCAATAATACCACACAACCTTATGCGCGTTGAAACATACGGGCAGCAGTCACAAACCAGCCATTGGTATGGACAGCGGGTTGTCGCTTGATGCTTCTTCGGCGCATGGGGGGGGGGGGCTTGACCGTTGTAGCTGGACGGGACAGGGCCAGGAGAACACGGGGGTACAACTAGTATTTTAGTTGTTGGTTGTTGGACACCTTGTTTTACGCTTTTACTTTTCGTGGTCTCCATTTTCGTTTTTTTCATCATCTGTTTGATTATTGACACTATTAATAACGCTACACATTGTCGGATGGCAAACGAAAAAATAGTAATACTACACCCTTCCGTTGCGCCATTCGCGGTCGCTCGTGTGTCCCGTTCGTCGCATTATCGATTCATGTTTTTTTTGCCCTCCATGTCGACTTTTTCCCCTCTTAACCACCATACCGATTTTCTTGCCGTTTCTGGTAAAACGGGGACGTTTCGTTGGCGTCCCCGGATTTAGGCGTCACTTGCCGCCACGTCATCGGGCTGTCCATTACCGACCACTCACGCCACTTGACAAACTGCTGTCACTTCCATCTTTTTGCTTTGGTATTGGCTGTTGGCTTTTGGCTCGAAAATGATACGAACCCTATTGGCTGTTGGCTGTTGGGTTTTGACTCGAAAATGATACCCTACTGGCTGTTGGCCGTTGCCTTCTGACTCGAAACTGATGCCCTACTACACGACGACAGCCAATAAGGAACAAGGTAATAGGAAAGCCGGGCTGAAATTTACAGGATCATAATAAATTCTGGAGTCGATATACTGCAGTTGGTGCAGAGCGCACCCTTTCTCAATATTGAAACCCCAGCCTACTATTAAATAATATTATTAATAGTAGTACGTCAGTCAGTATTCCTGTTTCTTACCACTTAGGTGTCCTGTACTATTAATACTACTAATACTGCATTGATTGGCTGTTAGCTGTTTGATTTTTTACTCGAAAATGACACCTCTATTGTCTGTTGGCTGTTGGCAATTTGATTGCTGGCTGTTGGATCCAGGATCTTGTTTTCGCGTTGGTATCGGATGTTGGCTGTTGGCTTTTGACTCGAAAATGACATCCTATTGGCTGTTGGCAATTTGGTTGTTGGCTGTTGGATCCAGGATCCAGGGGAGTCACCGGCCTATGATATATCCAGGATCCAGGATCCAGGATGTATAGGATTCAGGGGAGAGTCACCGGCCTATGACATACTGGTATTATTGGATCCTACGGTGCGGTGCAGTGGCAAAATCATATGGCGAGGTGCGGTTCGGTAACACCTACCTCACGCCACCGAACCGCACCGCATCACACCGCACCGCACCGCACCGTACCGCACCCCACCCCACCGGACCGCACCGAACCGCACCGCACCGTAAGAACAAACCGCACAGTGATAAGCCTATTGGTTTAGATGTATATTGCCGAACGACGCGTCGATGGCTTCTCCGACTCGCTAGATTGCATCTTGTCAAGAATTATTCGCTACGTCTACGAGTTGAGTATCGTTAAGCCGACAAGCCAAAACAGCACCTACCTCCCCTCGCCCACGTCCTCACAAAAAAAACAACCCCGGACAGCTTCTCTTCTGCCTTTCTCCACTCATCCACGTTTCCCTACCAAGCACCGATCGATACCGGCAAACGCTGATAAACACACCGCGGCTTGAGTTACCGATACCGACCCCGCGCATACACGCAGAAGATCTTCCCCCCTCGCCCTTCACCGTGTCCAAGTTTCACCACCTACTAGTCTTCCTTCAGTTCGAGATCGACTTCTCGGCTTGTCCTTCCTGGGCCATCACCAACAATTCACACACTGGAGGAGTGAACACAGCATCGCGGCTAGCTCCGTGATCAAGCGGGCTTCGCGGGCGGCGTCTGTCTACAGCAAGAACCGAGTACTCAAGGCTATCGCAAGAACAAGGGCATGAACTCTCTCAGGGCTACCAAGGTGAGCCGGCGCGCTTAGTTCTGATTTTCGCTTTGTTCGCTCGAACGAGTATATGTATCGTCGCCCGGCGCGTTATAACCCTTTTATGGGCTTCAGAGGGGGAGAAGCGTCGAAAGCGATTGACGATATCAGCATCGGCCACACGAAGCAGCCCGAGCCGCTGGGGTGGGGGGGGGGGGGGTCCGAACTGCCGTGTAAAAGGAGATGCACGACACGCACGCAACATGGTGATCCTCGTGCTTGCTGCACGCTCTTCTTAGACGCTTGAAAACATCGCGCTCGTCGTTGTTCGGTCGCTGTACGTAAGCCCTACCCAGAAGGGTCAACCCCTTAAACTATAACTGCACCTACGTTTTTTGGGACACACTACTTGGAATTAGTGAGGGGTTTTATTTCTATTAAAAGTAGCAAAAAAGCTGTCATTTTTGCCGACTTTTTTTCGCTTTACTTTCCTCGGTTGTATCGTACGAGTATGTATCGTCGCCCGTCGCGTTGAAGACTCGAGTATTGTTATGTACGTGGCATTTAAGTAAGCAACCGTCGTTCGAGATGCTTCCGAGTGATAAGCGCTTCCCCAATCGATTTCGCCAGGCAAGAGTGTAAGAAGGCACGGACCAACGCTTCGGTAGGGGAGCAGAGCTTCAGCTTTTTAGCTTTTTAGTTTAGCCTTCGGGTTTGGGACTTCACTGCGGAAATGTGTCGAAAAAATCGTGACGATATCAGCATCTGCCACACGAAGTAGCCAGCGTTGCTGAGGTAGGGGGTGTTTCCGAAGAGCAACCGAAGGAGATCTACGACACACGCGCCGCATGAATGATGATACTCTGGCTGCTGCATGCTCTTCCTACGACCGGAAACACTTGATGGGATCGCAACCATCGTTGTCATCTTGGTCGCTATACATGGGTCCCAAAGGGCCAATCGCGCCAGTGGCTACCCTATCGCTCTGATGAAAGGTTGAAAACTTTTCTTCGTGCTGAAAATATTTCGCGAGACGAGATGCGCCGTCATGGAATTATTGCTGTTACGCTCCTCGGCATGAAAATGGGGGTACCCCGTCCCGCTAGCTCCTACCGTGCGCGGCCTTCGTCCGCGGGACTTCCCTATGTACCCTGCGTATATCGAGCGCTCTTGGTTGTACGAGTACTCGTATCGCGCTCGTACAGCAGGCAGCAGGCAGCCCAGTCAGTCGCTTTCTGCCTTGTCAAAAATGTAAATTGATTGATAATTTCGCTTGCTTTTTTTCGTACTCGCTGTTCGGCCGAATATGTCCATCGCTTGTGACTCGAAATGAAAAGCACCTCACCAAGGTTGGTTGGCTGTGCCCCAGTGTCATCGCGTACCACATCGACAATTCGTCGGGTCCACATGACGATGCAGGTTGTAGTTAACATCGCTTCGCTTCCTGTGCTGATCCATTCGCCCCACCGAAGCTTGAAGGTCGTCGTCGTATCGAGTGTCATTCGGACGTAAATATAGGTACCGTTTGGTTTTAACTTTAATCACCGAACTGTCCTTACATTTCCGCCCGATATGACGTAAATGTTGTCATCCCCTTTTTTCCAATTACCCGGGTACTCCGGGTATTCGTGAGTACTACCCGGCTTGCCAATACTCGTCACTGGGTACGAGTAGCACTTACTACTTGCCGTGTATTTTGGGACCCATGGGTACACGATACTTCAACCTGGAAACCCCGGGGATGGAATATTATCATCCCCTAAATCGCGTCCCCTGGGAAGTATTTCGTAGAAAATCTCCATGAAACCCTTCTCAAAAATTATTTTCTCTTTCTCTCTCACACGCACATCACACGATAGCTTCGATGTGCGCGCACGCAACAGCAATGCAGCAGTCCAGCAGACAACGGTCTACCTCGGCCGAGGGCGACGGTGAGAGTTCGAGTTCCCAAAGTTCCGTCGACCTGATCCTAAGTTCGGACGTGCCGAAAACTAATGAGAAACACTGCCCACCCGAGGGAACGTGATTCAGGGGATGATACGTTCCCATCCCCGGCGTTACCCAGGGCCCAAATCCTAACGAGTAGCCGGGTGTTTTTTCCCCAAACTTGGTGAGTATATACCCGTTGGCCACGGGTACTCGGCAGGTAACACCTCTACTACGCTGTTACTGAACGAAACTTTTCGCAGATCGGACAGATCAGAGCCATCCGCATTTCATGATCTGGATCTTTCGGGGCAGATGTATAGATCCCTGATTTATCCCAGCACGGAGTATGTCTGCGCGATCTACAGAGTAGGCTATGTTTGCTGGGTGGGAGTTGTATGACACGGCTCTCGCGCACATGTTTGCCGGGTGGGGTCTGTCCCGCGTTAGTGCGGTGCCCTTTAGTGGGGGGGGGCAGTTTAGTGCGGTGAAGATCGATTGTCACGACTTCGTCCTACCGGTACAGAGTATCGCATCAGTCCGGGATAGTTCGGGATCCCTCTTTCGTGCGGCTATTACCATCTGGTAAAGCACCGCACTGCGTATGAGGGACCACGACTAAACATGTCTGCACCAGGTAGATATCGAGTATCAAAAATCGTATCGATTTGATTATTCGTTTTCGTATGGGTATCACTGTATCTTATATACTCGATTTTCGTTCGATAAACATCACTCTAGTGTGACATGTTATAAAATCGATTTTCGTTCGATAAACATCACTCTAGTGTGACATGTTGCAGCCCCGACGACCGAAGTTTCCGTGAACCAACCGTCAAACATTGTATTATGCGGCGAGATACTTGACCAACCACTGTAATTTGCGGCGAGAAAGTAGATTCGAACGGACCACCACCGCCGTAGCCACTGCCGCCGCGGTCACCGTTGCCGCCGCCGCCGCCGAAGAACCGTTGGCGCTGTCAACCAACAGTCAACCATTGAAGTATGCGGCGAGATATTTGACCAGCCACTGCAATGTGCGGCGATGTAATTTATTCAAACAGACCACCACCGCCGTAGCCACTGCCGCCGCTGTAGCCGCTGCTGCCGCCGCCGCCGCAGAACCGTTGGCGCTGTCATCCAACAATTAACCATTGGAGTATGCGGCGAGATATTTGACCAACCACTGTAATATGCGATGAGACTGTGTATTCGAACGGGCCACCACCGCCGTAGCCGCAGCCACGGCCGCAGTCGTCGCCGCCGCCGCCGTAGCCACGGCCGCCACCGTAACCGCTGGTACCGCCGCCGCAGAACCGTTGGTGCTGTCAACCAACCGTCAATCATTGAAATATGCGGCGGGATATTTGACCAACCACTGTATTCTGCGGCGAGATAGTTTTTTCTCACGGACCACCACCGCCGCAACCGCAGCCACGGCCGCAGTCGCCGCTGCCGCCGCCGTAGCCACGGCCGCCACCATAGCCGCTGGCGACGCCGCCGCAGAACCGTTGGTGCTGTCAACCAACCGTCAACCATTGAAATATGCGACGAGATACTTGACCAACCACTGTATTCTGCGGCGAGATAGTTTTTTCTCACGGACCCCCACCGCCGCAGCCGCAGCCACGGCCGCGGTCGCCGCCGCCGCAGAGCCGTTGGCGCTGTCAACCAACCGTCAACCATTGAAATATGCGGCGAGACGTTTGACCAACCCCTGCATTATGCCCCGAGATGGGTTATTTGAACAGACCACCGCCGCCGCAGCCGCAGCCGCCGCAGAACCGTTGTCGCTGTCAACCAACCGTCAACCATTGAAATATGCGGCGAGATATTTGACCTATCACAGTAGTATGCGGCGAGATATTTTATTCGAACGGAGCACCGCCGCCACAGCCGCAGCGGCAGCCGTAGCCGTAGCCACTGTCGGTGCCGTAGCCGCTGCCGCCGCAGAACCGTTGGCGCTGTCAACCAACTGTCAACCATTGAAGTACGCGACGAGATATTTGACCAACCACTGTTATATGCGGTGAGATAGTATGTTTTGAACGGACCACCACTGATGTAGCCGCAGCCACGGCCACAGTCGCCGTCGCCGCCGCCGCCGCAGAACCGTTGGCGGTGTCAACCAACGGTCAACCATTGAATATGCCGCGAGATATTTGACCAACCACTGTAATATGCGGCGAGATGGTATATTCGGACGGACCACCGCCGCCGCAGCCGCAGCCGTCGCCGACGCCGCCGTAGCCACTAGGGTGTTTGCAGGATACCAGATTTGGTTGGGTAGCAGTTGGGTAGGAAAACATGCAATAATAGTATTGAAACCGTCGAACGTCAGTAACCCAAGGCCAACCGAACCCACGAAAAAATCGGTTAGATTCATGTTTTCCTATCATTTTTTAATTACGAACCTAATTTGTTCGTGAGTTGGTTGGCCTTGGGTTATGACGTTTGTCGGTTTCAATACTATTATTGTATGTTTTCTAACCCAACAGAAATTGGAAATTCGCAACCACCCGACTGCCGCCGCAGAACCGTTGGCGCTGTCAACCAACCGTCAACCGTTGAAATATGCGGCGATGCATTTGACCAACCACTCTCATATGCGGTGAGATAGTTTATTCGAACGGTCCACCACCGCCGCAGCCGCAGTGGCAGCCGCAGCCGACGCCGCCACCGCAGAACCGTTGTTGCTGGTGTTTCCCTTCCCGATGTTATATGCGGCAAGATATTTGACCGATCACTGGAATGTGCGGCGAAATATTTGACCAACCACTGTGTTATGCTGCGATATAGGTTATTCGAAAAGATCACCACCGACGTAGCCGTAGCCACTGCCACCGTCGTAGCCACTGCCGCCTTCGCCGCAGAACCGCCGTTGGACCGCCGTTGGCGCCGGTGTTTCCCTTCCCGGTGCTTGCTGCTTGATTGTCGGGTATATACCCATGTCATGTAGTCTACGTATTAATACAGCCGAATATGCAGTATCAAGGTGGAGCTTTTATAACTTGAAAGATGCATGCTCGCCGTTAACGCACTGTACGTCAGCCTGCCCATCCTATCCTACCGGAGTCTAGCTTTCGGACTTTTTTACTGATACAAGTAGTGTATCTTGTATAATATGTACCAGGTATGTACAAGACTCTTAGAGCTTGAAACTCGTGTTTTGTGTTCCAACGAGCCCGGCTATTGAGAACGACGTCCGAGCTTCAAGCGGCATGCACCATGTTTGCCTCCCACGCGTGTTTTATTCCGTGCATAGTGCAAACCTCAGGGGAGTCGCCGACCTATAGCCTATAGCTTAATGCGGTTAAGATGATCTGTTAGGCTTGTCACGCTCACCCTTTCTACGATGAGGATATACACATCCCATAGCGCGCGCGATCGAAGTATCACACGCAGCTTTTGCAAAGATGAATTTCGACGAAATCTTCCATCTGCCACCTCTTTTCATTTTTTGTACACGAGGCATGCACGCCCCGTAGTTCGCGCGATCGAAGTATCACACGCAGCTTCACGCGCAACTTGCAAATATGAGCTTCGACGAAATCCTCGAGCTGATGTGTAACTTTTTGTTTACACTGTGGTGGTCCCCCTATAGTGCCGGTATGTGCCAGCCGGAAACACCGGCACTACAGTATAGCGGAACCGGAACTGCACCGCATACTTCTGTTTTTCCCATGTGTGCCAAGCGACTTCAAAGGCACTATAGCGGGCAACCGGCACTACTCAATTGGCGCTATAGAGAGACATCTACTGTATGAAAACATGGAGGGTAAGTTGCGTCACGCGTAGCCTAATATTTTGGCAGGGTGGATGCCAAGAGGCTTAGAACCATGGTATGTGCAACCCATGCGCCCAAGCCGGCATGGCAAGGAGTCCTCACAGGGTAACAAAAATATCAAGGTTTCACACATCGGACAGGTCAGATCCCCCTTTCATGATCTAGATCGTTCGGGGCAGATATATCCCTGATTTGTACGATCTGCACGATCTAGATAATGTTTGTCGGGTAGGATCTGTACGACACAGCTCTTGCGCACACGCTTGTGGGTGGGATATGTATGATACGGCGCTTGCACAGCATCTCATACCAACAAATATAGGATCTTCAGTAGTTGATTTAGATCGTGATCTGTCCGAAATGTCTAAGCTTTGCTGGCTGAAGCAGGAAATCCTCGTGTTTTTGGAGCCCTGTGAGGACTCCTTGTGCTACCCCCACAGTTGGACGCTTTGGTTGCGTGGACCGTGGTTCTAATCTCTTTTGCTGCGTCCACCTTTCGAAAAGATTAGGTTACCCGTGATCCAATTTGACCTTCCACCTCCATCTGCCCCCCC
>JAYJMJ010000241.1:0-11489 GCA_036873875.1 Laminaria ephemera
GCTAACCAGTACTCCATTCCCCCCACCGTCTCCCTCAAAAGCACAGACGAGTGGGTGGGGAAGAGGAAACTCTATTGAACACCTCCCCGCACTGTTTTATTTTCCTTGGGAGGAATTCCTCTACCCTAGAGTTATTAGAGACTGCCGTGTGGCCACGCAGACTAGATTATGGGAACGAGCTAATGTGAGAACAACAAAGCAACAAGAAGATACTGGCTTGACGGCTTGAACTCCCCTTGCGTAGTGTCTTTTCGTCTGCGCCGAGTTCTGCATTCCCTGCGCTTGTCGATCTTCACCGCTAATTAAATGTGGTGCGTGGGTCGATTCGATTGTAATTGTGTGCATTGATGGTTCTTGAATATATGATGCCAGGGTATTTATGGAATTGAACACGCTGCTGTGTCCTAATGTGGCGTTTGGTGAGTGGCAGTGATGACTCGACAAAGAACGGTTTGTGTTGTCTTCAGCTTTAACTGCCATTTCTACCCAACAGCAGATCGGCAGCACACTCAGCCTGGATACTGTATGGAATGGGCTACAGTTTGACAGTAAGAACCAGGAAATTTTTTTTTTGTGGTGTCATCTGGTGTAGTAATAGCCCGTATCGTTTATCGCACCCGGCGTCCGTTAGCTCTTCGTCCTATTTTAAAATGTTTGGTCACAGTCAATGTGGTTGTGGTATATTCACATCAGAACCGATATTGCTATGTACCCGACGACGGCAA
Source organism: Laminaria ephemera (assembly GCA_036873875.1). NCBI lineage: Eukaryota > Phaeophyceae > Laminariales > Laminariaceae > Laminaria > Laminaria ephemera. The sequence continues at coordinate 726 of JAYJMJ010000241.1, forward strand.
GCACCACACCAAAAATATCCGTCCCGATTCTTCATTCTATTAATGGAGAGGTTGTACACAGCAGTGGTATGTGGCCAAGTCTTGTTGTGACAGAGAAGCGTTGGAAATTAATCGAGGTACAGTATCTATAAGCAATGCCAACGCACCGGGTAAGAACGAGCACACACAGCAATGTTTGTGTGTGTCAGTACACTGGCATTTCCACCCATCTACATCACACAGTCAAAATAAGTCAAACATGAAAACTGTTCAATGAGGCCGAGTAGTCGACACGTAGTCATCGTTCAGTGCAAGTAGTCGCGGCTAGCAGTAGCAGCGACTGTGAGCAGCAGAGCTGCTACGTTGGGGATAGTCTTTGGATGTATACCAGAAGGGTATAATGCGCTGGAATAAGATAATATAGGTTTGACGGTTCGAATTTGAAAGGGGACAATATGGAATAATAGGGTTTTCAAACTATGCGGCGAGATTACAGCAGTAGCCTGTTCCAGAACAGAGCACATTCTAGACGGTTGTTCCAGTAAGCCTAGACATTGCGGGACAAGAGGACAGCGCGTTAGGTCCGTGCATGTACATTATCTGGCTTTTTTACGGCAGTTTCCACGGCAAGCCGCCGCATCTTCCACGGCATTCCATGGCGACCCGCGGCTTGCCGCGGCTATCCCCACGGCTATTTCCACGGCAACGTCCGCGGCAATTTCCACGGCAATAACCACGGTAGTATCCGCGGTAACATCCGCGGCAATGCACACGGCCGTGTCCATATGTCCGCGGCAGTACCCACGGAAACAGCCGGGGAAGTATCCGCGGCAACACCCGCGTAAACGTCCGCGGGGGTATCCGCGGCGGTAACCGCGGTTTACTCCACGGCTATACCCACGGAAACAGCCGCGGGTGTATCCGTGGCAGTAACGGCGGTTAGCCTCACGGTAATACCCCCGGAAACAGCCGCGGGTGTATCCGCGACAATAGCCGCGGCTAGCTCCACGGCAATTCCCACGGAAACAGCCGCGGTTGTACCTGGTTATCCCCACGGCACTACCCACGGAAACAGCCGCGGGTATATCCGCCTCAATAAACACGGTTAGTTCCACGACAATACCCACGGAAACAGCCGCGGGTGTACCCAGTTAGCCCCACGGCAGTACCCCCAGGGCAATACCCACGGAAACAGCCGCGGGTGTACCCGCGGCAATAACCGTGGTTAGCTCCACGGCACTACCCACAGAAGCAGCCGCGGGTGTATCCGCTGGTGTCCGCGGGTGTAACCGCGGTTAGACCCTCGGTAATACCCACGGATGTTGCCGCGGGTGTATCCACGGGTGCCCGCGGGTGTAACCGCGGCTAGCCCCACGGCAATACCCACGGAAACAGCTTCGGGTGTATCTGCGGGTGTATCCGCGGTTTTTGCCGCGGATACACCCGCGGATACACCCGCGGCTGTTTCCGTGGGTGTTGCTGTGGAGCTAACCGCGGTTACTGCCGCGGATACACCCGCGGCAACATCCGCGGACATACCCGCGGCAACAACCGCGGTTGGCCCCACGGCAATATCCGCGGAAACAGCCGCGGGTTGCCACGGAATGCCGCGGCATGCCGTGGATAGCTGTGGGCGTCGCCGCGGGTAGCCGTGGCATGCCGTGGCGACCCGCGGCAGTGCCCGTAGCAAGCCGTGGCGACCCGCGGGTACTGCCGCGGCTTGCCGCAAAAAAATCAAATAATGTACATCCCTCGGTGGTGTGGAGGACACACCGAGGTGGGTCGGTTTCTCGGGTCAGCACAGAACGGAGTCTGGGGGACCTCTGGTAACCTTGAATTTGTGTGTAATGAGGCGGCACTATCTAGGGGAAGGGGACCTGGTATCCACATCACCCCTTTCTTTTTTTGAGGTGTGCAGCTGCACGTCAAAATAAAAAGGTGTCGACTTCGGGTAACAGGGCGACTTTTAGGTTAACTTCTGATAGGCCTTGAAAAATATTCAATTCTATCCGGAATTATAACGACCGTGTTTTATTCATATTAATACTCAAACGGACCTTATATTTACAGACAAAGTGGTAGGCGTCGTATGTAGCTGGTATGACTCGATACTATACAGCAGGACGACTACTGCTTGTATGGTTGCACTACTTTTTACACACAAAAATCATAGGCTGTGGTGGTGTCTACAGCAGCATAGCAGTACCGGATACCTATTTATTTTTAATAATAAAAGAAACAGAAATTCTGGCTCGCAGGCTGGATATCTTATTTGAGAAAGTGCGTTCTGCACTAACTTCGGTATAATAACGGCTCCCGATTTTCTTGTTGTAAATATCAGCCTGGCTTTCTCAGTACCTATTAATAGTTTCTTATCGAAGTACTGCTGTAGGTGTCCTGTGCTGTACACGAGTAGTGATAGGGCGGGTATCTCTCTAGGATAAGGAATCGGTGCGGAGACTGGATGGGCTGGATGTCAATGGGTAGAAAGAAAGAATGTGAAGAGCACACACACGACACACACATCGACTGCTGCCGCTGCTGCAGTCCGATCTCAAACTTTCCAACAGTGTTTTTTTCTGTCTGTTCTCTCAAAATACCCTGGTATGCTGAGGCGGTACCTACCAGGGTGTGTGTGCAAGTATAGGATCAAGAATCAGGACGGACACTGGATGTGCTGGGTGCGGATGGGTAAGAAAGTAGCTACTGCTGTACCAGGTGGTGGTCCCTCTACGGTGCGGATTTGTGCCAGCCGGAAATACCGGCACTATAGCAGCAACCGGCACTACTCCGCACACTGCCACTACTGCTGGTCTTCGCATCTGTGCCAAGCGATTTCACAGGTATCAGGCAACCGGCACTACTCAACCGGCACTATAGAGGGACCTCTACTGCAGCAGAACGCAGCAAAGAACACACAGCACCACAGCAGCAGCAGCAACAGCAGCAGCAGTACGTATCCGTATCTGATCTGGGGACGTAGCATTGTTTCTTCCGGTCTGCCCTCTCAAAATCTTACCTTGATCTCTGGGCAGCCATACTCATATCTCGAATCATCCACGGTGTGGTCCCAGAGAGGACTGGGAATGCATTTCTTTGCAGGCTTCTCCTTCTTCTTGTTCCCCTTTGCGTCCTCCATCTCCCCGCCGTCATCTGCCGATGCGGACGATGCCTCCTGCCGGAGCCGAATCGCAGTAGCATCATGCGCCCCGGATATAGCCCCCCTCACCGAAGGATGCACGAAAAACACCACCGCCGGGGTTATCAAAATCACCAACACGGTCAGCAATGGCACGATAAGCCTGCGCTCCAGGAGCAAGTTGCTTGCGTTTCTCTTGTACCTCTGAAACATCGAGGATCTTGTTTTGTTGTTAGACTCCTGGGTGGCTCGCGCGCCCGGACGCCGAGCGTTGAGCCCTCGCGCGGGGGGGGTCGGTTGGTCGGGATTCATGAGACCTGCTACCTTCTACCTAGTATAAGATAGATCCCACACGTCCGATGGTTTGCGCCCGGGTCTATCTATAACAGCAGGGCGCCTATCAAGAAAAACTTGCCGGCTAGGAGAACTGATGGTCACGAGAGGAGGGTGTAGTCTACTCTTCCAACGGCCCTAAGCTATGCTCGTTGCCAGGCTAATGTGTAGCATTCTCCAGTTTGAGGGTGCTCTATGGGCTACATATCGCGAGGGAGATCCAGGGTCTGCTCTGACCGGAGGTCGCTAGGATCGCGACCAACAAGATCGGAATATTCCTGGCATTTTCCACGGAAGAACAAAATATATACGGCGGAAAACCACATTCCAATATTTCCGTAAATATAAAAAACGGTTTATATTAATATTAATACAAAAACGGCATTTATATTTCCGGACAGAATTGTATGATCATCAACCACTGAAAACAGAAACTCTCACTAATTCCAAGTAGTTTGATGCAATAATCAATGGTGCAGTTCAAGCAGCAAGCAGGATCCAACATGATGTATGTGTGAAATATCGAATAAGGTCGCAAGTCTAGTCGCAATGGTCACAAGTCAAACTCCAATCAACTCAAAGGTAGCAGCCAGTTCTGCTGGTACAGCAGTAGTAGTCCCTCTATAGTGCCGGTATATGCCATCCGGAAATATCGGCATTATAGCGGCAACCAGCACTACTCCGCATACTGCCACCACTCGTTTTTCCCATATGTGCCTAGCGATCTCACAGGCACTATAGCGGGTAACGGGCACTATTTAACCGGCACTACAGAGGGACTACTACTGTACTGGTATTCTGGTTCTGTCATAGCTTCTGATAGAGGCGATACAGGATCAGTACTACTGCTGCTGCTGCTGCTGCTGCTGTGGTGTCACACGCTGCTCTCCAGGCAACCTTCCAGCAGAGAGGACAAGCCATATTGAGGAGCAGCTACGATACATCTTTGAAGCAGCGACGATATATCTTTCAAGCAGGTCGGGTGGAGAAACGCCCAAGGCTCTGGCGTGTCCCCTTGTCCTTCATATCGTCGCGGGCAAGGCAAAACGATCCGCATCTCCTCCTCCTACACCTACTGCTGTACGTACAGCAAGCAGTGTGTGTGCACAGCAGCAGTGCACGCCAAACAACATCGCTACGACAGCAGCAAGCACAATAGACGATATTTCGGCACCGCAGCTCCCTATATACCAGGTGCGTACCAGGTATCGCTGGAAGCGACAACACCAACAGCGTTTGGTTGAGCCTGGCGAGATTGCCTCCTGCTATCTTCATTCACCAAGAAGAAGAAACCATGGTTAAACCCAGGGGCGAGGAGCCACAACACAGAACGCCATCATCATGGCCCTCTCCCTCCTCACTACCTCCGAGGAACCATTCCAACGCATCACGCTTCTTCAAACAAGTCAAACGAAGCTGGATTATCGCAGCCACCATCATGGCAACAACAGCAGCAGCACAGGGGGGGGTTGAGGAGTTTGGAGCATCTGCTGTCGCCGAAATTGCCTCGGCCCCGGATGGTGGAAGTAAGGGGGGTCCAGAGGTCGGGCAGGGTGGGAGCACGGGGGGAGGGGGGGGGGTGGATGATACTGATGGGCGAGTCATCGATGGGCTTTCTGGGTGCTCTATCAGCCCTGCATGGAAGAAGCAGGTGGACCCGGAGAATTACGAGTTTGGGTGCAAAGAAATCGAGGTACGTGTTGGGTATGAGTACTCCTATGATACGTATTATCCGGTACGTACTACGGTCTGGTAGCTCGTGCAGATGACAGATGAATATTGTACGTACGTGTGTTGCGCTGTCGAGTTGTGCGGGTGGTCCGTTGTCTTCTTTGTACCCAATGGCAAATATGATACGTCGTGTCGGTCAGACTTTGAAGAGGTTTGCTCCTGTTGTTGCTGGTCATGCTGATGTCGAGCAGTAGTGTTGGACGAACATGTCATACGAACGTGTTTTCTGCTGGGTTGCAAGCTGCGAACCTGGGCTGCTAGACAGAGCTCGTACTACATACTTGTCTCTTCTACAAGTATTCTATTAATAACTGGTTTTGCAGTGCGTACGAGCTGTTGTTGTTGTTGTTGTTCTCACATTCATTAACTCTCATAGTCAAGTCCGTGGTCACAGGACAGGCTCCAGTAACTCTGGAGTGGAAGAATACCCCAGTAAACTGAGGATCATTGTTTTCAGGGCTTTTCACAGGTCGGGTCAATTCTCGCGGATTGGATCGGACCAGGGTGGCCCGACCCGACCGGTGAGATTTGCAAAGCTGCGATCGGACCCGACCCGACCTGTGGGATTGAACACTTCCTGACCCGACCCGACCCTACCCGCCCCGCGACATTTTGGAAACCTCCTGACCCGACCCGCGGGACGGACCGTGACCGGTGAAAACCCCTGATTGTTTTAGCGGCGCTAAGAGACTTTCAATAACAAATCAAGGTCAGCAGCGGACGCTACAGGGCATTTTGTATAACGACCTATGCTCAAGGTCGGTGTCGGATTGAGGTACACTTGTTTCTTGTAGTCGGGCCCATACACTAGAGGACACCTAATAAGAAACAGGGCAGGGTAATAAGAAAGGCAGGCTGGGATTTACAGGGAAATACCTGGTATGAAATTCGGGAGCCGTTATGCTGAAGTTAGTGTAGAACGCATCATTTCTTAAATAAGAAATCCAGCCTGAACCAGCATTCCTGTTTCTTAATGGGTGTTCTGTACTGTAGTCGTACTGTACGGGGGGCTTACCTAACCACCCAGACATGTACCAGTCCAGCGCAAAGGAGGGAATTGTCATGCGCGGATGGGGAGCGAAACCGAGCGTAACCCGTGGTTTCTTGCGATAATGATTTCGCGTGTTAACCCATGTTCTGAATTGACCCCGATGGCGGCATGGCTGCGCAACGTGACATTCAAACAGGCGTTTATCGTTTCCATGCAAGCATGTACCGCACATTATATGTATACCACTGTATTGATTTACCTCTTCCTTATGAAATTCTACTGTGCAACCACGTTATCATACCATTTATCAGAGTACCGTCGAACTGGGTAGATAGTATTCCACCACAACTCTACCTATAGGCCAGCGGTGCAACTATGCCCCTCTATAGATGTGCTCCCGGCAGGCTTTATATGACACAGAAGGGCGCGTGTACACCGATCGAAACCAACCGAACCGGTTATACGGTTTGAGTCTTCAAGCCAAGACCGACTTTAACCAAATTTTAAACACCCGGTTTCGGTTACCAACAATGGAGTCTCGGTTTCCGGTTATCCCTCGTATACCCGGTTATCCCTCGTATAACCGGTTATCCCTGGTAACACCAAATAACGGTCTCGGTGCCTAACACTGTACCTACGAACAGTTTTTCGTGACAAGAGAAGTGTGCGCCTAGTGGGGAATGTTGGAACTATTACAGAGGTTGATTGTGGGTGGTCCAGGAGTCTGCATGGATGCATTCCGGCTGTCGTCGCATTTTGAAAAGGTGTGACCATGACCACCACACTCATGTCGATAACTATTTAGATGTGAACGTTCGGCAATCTCGTGTTCGATGCCATTTGTAGGCTGTTGCTTGAATGGCCCGGAAGTGCGTGGAGATATCTACGGTTCCCCCACTGTACCTGCAAGCGACACTCGGGCGTGTGCTACGATAGAGGCAGTACTTTTTGCCCAAAACTCTTCGGATTGACCGGGCTTCCCAGCCCAATACTGTTGCAATACATGTACGTACCTATCCGATACAACACTTTGTGTTGTGTACCTAGGCCATGGGATTATCCATCCTGTAGCCCTTGTATTTTATCTCACAATCAGTTCATTATGAGTGAGATGTAGAACTCATCGAGTGAGGGGTCCCAGAAGAACTACGTAGGTAAACCCCTGTCGTAGTTTTTGTCTTCGATACAGTCTAGCGCAAAGGTTGTAGTCTATGGGCTCGCTGTGAGGCAATCTACAGTGCGGTGCGAACCGTGTTCGCCATGTGCTACGCTGTTAGAATATGATGAGTGTACACTCGGATGGGCTCATGCTATGATAGAGGCGCGCCGTAATTTTCTGAGGCTTTTTCATTTGAGGAGGTCCATACCGAACCCAAAACCTTCACGGCGATAAAATACGAAACCGAAACCCGTTGAACGATCCCATGGCCTAGGTATAATTCTATTGCAAGCATGCAACGATGCATGCTACGGTATCATAGAGGTGCACCATTTTTTTTCTGGGGCTCCTCACTTGAGGAGCTCTATACCTCTCCCAAAAAAAATATTTAGGGAAAAATACAAGAGCTACCCGATGAACAATCCCATGGCCTAGGTATACAACAAAACGTATTGCGATTTGTTTTTGAAATTTCGGCGATTGTGAGTTAAGGAGCCCCGTCAGTCAGAAAACGTTTCAACCAAAAGGTGCTGCCTCTATCGCAGCCCGCGTCCAACGGCATCGGGGAGCCCCTCACTTGAGGAACCCCATCAGTCAGAAGGTTTTTTACCAGAAAAGACGCATGCTACGATATCATAGGGCTAGCACCAATTATTTCTGTTTCCGATGCTCACCTCACTCGAGGAGCACTATATACCTCACCCAAAAACTGACTTTGACAAAAAACAAATGAAAATGCAACCCGATGAAATCCCACGGCCTACGCTTAGAGTCCAGATGTGTGCTACGATAGAGGTAGCACTATTTGGCTAAACCGTTTTCTGAACGACGGGGCTCCTTAACACCAAACTCGTCGGAATTTCGTTCTTGTTTTGCAATCGGTTGCGTCGTATATACCTAGGCCATGGGGATTGTTCATCGGGTAGAAACTCTTATTTTTCTCCAAATAATCCGTTTTTTTTGGGGGGGTGAAGTGCAGAGCTCCTCAAGTGAGGAGCCTCAGGAAAAAAATGGTGTGCCACTACCGTAGCGTGCGTCTCGAATGATATTGGAAAAACACAACGATGTCGAGTACTTCTTCATTTGAGGAACCCCGTCAATCGTAAAATAGTTTCGGCCAAAAGGAGGTACGGTACCCTTCTCGTAGCGTCAAAGTGCTACCCCTATTGTGGCACACGCCGATGGCTCACCGACGACTGCCTTCAGAGGCTAGCCCTTACTGACTTTGTATTGAACATCTATTCCGGAGGGCCATAGTAATCAGGACCAAATATGGTTACTAAACACAGTGTAACATATAGGTTTTTGTGTTTGTAGTAGGTCCTGATTACTATGGTCCTCCGTAATAGCCAGTTGATCTGATCTCTCGAAGAGCCCTGGTATTGTTCAACACGCGCGCCAAGGGGGTCTGCCAGGGATTGGCACTAGTGTATCTTCGACGAAACCCACTGCTGGAATCGCGCGTAATGCTGTAGACCAACACTGCCGTCGTTGGTGCGATTATATAGGGAGTTCGGGCTCTCTTTTCACAGGAAGGCCAGGTGGTTCATAGCGACATTTATTCCGCGTTTTGTCAAAATAGCATTGATTGCAAGATTCATGTCGTGTTGTTACAAAACGCAACAAGACAACAAATGGCCAACATTGATGTTAGTGTTTCTACCGTTGGGGCATACCAGGTGCATGTTATTGCCCATTTCTGGCTGCTACAAATTGCCAACACTGATGTTGCTGGTTCTACCACCGTGCCTTATATCATACCCCGATTCCAGCTGCTATACCCGTGTGGTCGTCGACACTGTCAATGTTTAACACGAGTGCTCTTTATGTCGTATGTAAGACGTACACGCCAACCATGCATGTGTATCATTATCGAGGGGTTTCCATTTGTATTGGGAGGGATGAGACACGAAACGGCCATCGCCCTCACTCCTCTCTCAAACGACATGTTTCCTTGCACCGGTCCACAACGTGCGCAGGAGATGCTAAACGGCAGAACGTCTTTGGTCGGGCACGGTAGAATACGAGATGTGTATCTGGTGGAGTACAGGAACCAAGTGGTGGTCTTGAAGACTTTGAGGGAAACGGGCGACCCTCGGAGGCAGAAGGCGCACTTCTCGATGCACCGAAGGGAAGCGCTCTCCCTCGACGCGGTGAGTGGATTTTGTTATGCTCGCACCAAACAATTTTTCGGAGTGTAACTAACCTACTTGCAGGAAGGCGACATGCTGCCGTCTTGTTTATCGATTTTCCGGTGTTAACAAGCCAGTTATGGTCAGCAGCAACGATGGAGGGCGAACACCTATTTTCACTGCGGGGCTTAGGCCAGCTACTATCGCAAGCGGTTTTGTGCCTCACTCTGAAACGGACATTGTGCAATACCCCATCCATCCGTGTATTAATTCATTCATCCATCCATACATTCATTCATTCATTCATTTATCCATTCATTCATTCATTCATCCATGCATGCATGCATTCATTCATTCATTCATTCATCCATTCATTCATTCAGTCCGAAACTCGTGCATTCGGGAAAATAATAAATAAATGAATTTCCCGAAATTACTTCTGCGCAAACACTCTACTTGCATTCATTAGATGCATTCATACTTGCATGCGAAATTTCTCGCCCAATCCAGGTAAGGGGACACCCAAACATCGTCGGAATGCTGGGTGTCTGCAACTCAACCCTGGTAACCGAGTACTACTCCACCCACTTCGACCAAGTAATTTTACGCCAGCAAAAGAAATTCTCGATCGATGAGATGGTTGCCATGGCTCTCGACGCCGCTAGGGGACTTCAAGCCCTACACGAAGCACCCGCATCTCCGATCGTTCATTTCGACATCAAGCCGCAGCAGCTCCTCATGGACGAGACCGGACGCGTGCTGGTGAACGATTTGAACATGGCCCAGTTCATGGATGTGGACGCTGATGGGCTTGCTTGCCCGTTTTCGATAAATAGTCCCGTCAAGGCGGTGGCTTGGCGGGCTCCGGAGAGCATCAAAGGCGAGGTATGACAAACGGTCACACTTCGGACAGATGACGATCTAGATCATCTAGATCATCTACAGTAGATCCTATCCTGTATCTGCCGTTATGAGATGATGTGCATATAAAGTACAGATCTAACCCTGGAAACAACTGCTAGATCATGCAGATCGTACGGCTCCCACCCGGTAATATGAGCTATACCACACGGATCTTCCCTGAAAGATCTTGATCATCAAGTGGGAATCGGTGATCTGTCCGACGTGTGCAAACGTTACATGAATATATGTATTGAAGGGAGAGGGATACTTTTGGATTTTTTTTTTTTAATCTCACTTCTACTTTCCAGCTTCTGAACAATCCGTGGTCACAGGTGTCGTCCCTTCTCCCCCCCGGTACGTGCCTTCTTTTTTATCGCGCAGAGGGTTCAGCATTCCC
>JAYJMJ010000242.1:2713-16065 GCA_036873875.1 Laminaria ephemera
GGGGTGCGGGGGGAGGGGTAGGGAGGGTTGGGGGGGGGGGGGGGCATTCCCGTGTTGGCGTGCCTCCAGTCCTCCAGTCCGGAGTTAGTATTTTTTGCTCGCGCACTGGCGGCGGTCGGTCGCGACTATTTTTAACGGGGACGATGGTGCGAAGGTGGACACCCCGCGCGCGCGGAAATAGAAAAACAAAACAAGGCAGACAGCATCAGCAGCGTTAGTTACACTTCAGTAGGTTGCATCAGGAGGAGCAGTTCGCTAGGTCCCAGCACTGGTGAAGCTTCAGTAGGTTGCAGTAGCATCATCGTTTCAGTAGGTTGAAGCAGTATCGACACTTCAGTAGATCACTGCAGTAGTGACGTTTCAATAGGTTTCGGCTATAGTGACACGGCAATAGGTTGAATGGTGACACTTTAGTAGGTTGCAGCCGTGACACTTTAGTAGCTCCCAGTGGTAGTTTCACTTCATTCACACGAGGTTGCAGCAGTAGTGATACTTCAGTAAGTCGCAGCAGTAGTGACACCACAATAGGTCCCTGCAATAGTGACAACGTCATCAGGTTGCAGCGTAGTGACATTGCAGTACGTCGAAGCGTAGTGACATGGCGTTAGGGTGCAGCAGTAGTGACGCTTCAGTAGATCGAACGAAGTGCGCCTACTGCTGAATTTTGACTCGGCATTAGGTTGCAGCGGTAGTGACACTTTAGTAGGTCCCAGCAGTAGTGACACTGCAGCAGGTCGCTGCAGTAGTGACAACGGCATTAGGTTGCAGCACTAGTGACATTGCAGTACGTCGAAGCGTAGTGACATGGCATTAGGTTGCAGCAGTAGTGACAACTTGAGTAGATCGAATGAAGTGCAACTACTGCTGAGTAGCGAGTCGGCATTAGGTTGCGGCAGCTGTGACACTTCAATTCCCAGCAGCAGTGGCACTTCGGTAGGTTGCGGAAATAGTAACATTTCAGCAGTAGTGACACTTTGGTAGGACCCAACAATAGTGACACTACAGTGGATCGCAGGAGGGCGGCTAGGAGGAAGGGAAAACGGACAGAACAAAATAGGAGACAGACGGGGAGAGAGATAGCAATGTCGTGAGAGCTTTGGAGAGTGAGCCCCCGAGAGGCTTCGGGGATAATTTTGTCGCTGCCGCCGTCGGTATGTATTGCTGCCATCGGCACTGCTGCCGTCGGTACTGCGTGCGTATGGAAATAGGGTAGGCGTTGTCGTCTTGCATAGTAACATATTTCCTCTTTGTTTGTATAGTGGTTCGTTTGAGGTGCTTGGAGGCAAAGCCGGGACGACGACGTTATTTTTTTTTGCTTTTTGCCATTTTGTTTTTTTTTGCCACTTTGTTTTTGGTTGCGGAGTCGTCCCGCTTCAAAGAAAAGAGAACGTCGATCGCTGCGCTTGGTGATGAGCGTCGCTGACGATGTTAGGGGAAGACGTCGATTTTGTTTTTCGTTACGTGTGTTGTTACTTTTTTGTTGTTTTGCCTTTTTTTGGGGGTGCCTTTTGTGTTTGCTTGGTTGCTGCGTGGGAGATTTCGGAGTGTTGGAGGCGTGTTGTCGCCGCGGCGTGTCGTGTCGTGTCGTGTTAGTGGCGACCGACATTTCTAACGGCAGCGACTTGGCCCAGATATCCGAGACAATGGGTCGGTGATGGATGCCAGTTGGTTCACGTGTGGCATTGCAATGATTTTATGACCGTAGGTACAGCTATCGTGTGGATAGCTGGTGCATCAATCTTTTATCGTATTTAGTAATACGTGTGCGGTCGTGTGTGCATGCCATGATTAGTTATAAGAGTTTTCATTTATAATAACAGTGCTATTCCCTTCATCCAGCAGCAGGCGCCGCCGCCGCTGCGGCTGCCAGCGTTCTGCCTGAGCCTCATATTTCTACTTGTCCTGGCTCCGTCCGTAGCTACCGGGAGCAGCTCGTGAGACACTCTATCTAGCCGTTGCTCTAGGTGCCTCGGTTAACTCCTTCCCTAGAGCGTTTCCCCTAGAGTCTTTGCTACCAAAACCCGAAAAGCGGTCTGGTCACTCCGCAAAATAAGCGTGCTCGTTACTCGAATAGCTACCTATGCGTTATCGTTGCTCAAGTCTCGTTACTCTGTATATTAAGCGTTCTCGTTGCTCAACTCTCGTTACTCTACATACATAATAAGCGTTCTCGTTCAAATAGGTATGCGCGTCAAATAAAGGTCGACCATCGTCGACCCGTTCGCTCGCATCGCTCGGTCGATCGGGTGTACTACCGTAATTGTCATCATGCATTGCCAGATCAATCGGTACTTTTGTTCTCGCACTTGCAACATTATATTTGCAGCGCACATGGTTCGCACTTGTTGCTGAAATTGGCAATCTCCCCGTACGACCGTCCAACCTAAAAAATTAAGCAGTACGCTGGGGAACAGCACACCAACGCATATCATTGGCGCTGCATTAAAGCAAGAATACTGAGTTTCTTCGTGCTCACTCGCAACGTTTGCAACACACAGCGTTCATACTTCTTGCTGCTGCAATTAATTGGTAACCTCCTAGTGCGACCGTCCAACCCAAATAAATAATAAGCAGTACACTGGGGAATAGCACACCAATGCATATCGTTGGCGCTGCATTACAGCAAAAAACACCCGATAGCAAACCACAGACCACAGCAAGGTAATGTGCGACCACGGAGTTTGTATCTCTCTAGGGTAAAGAATCGGCACGGACACTGGATGTATGTGCTGGATGCCGATGGGGTAGAAAGAACGGTTTACTGTGAAGAACAAGCACACACCATATAAATGGCAAGGTACCCTATACAGTGCCACACAGCACACACACGCTCGCCGCACGACATCTTGCTGCGGAGGACCAACGCAAGCCATCCTTCTACTACCGCTCCTGGCCCCGTTCGCATCTACCAGAAAATGAAGCTCGTACGAAAAGGCACTGCAGTAGCCGTTGTCCTAGTAATAATAGATGCATCGAAGAGCCCTTCATCCAGGTCAGCGAAAGTTACCAGGGTTATCTGCGGCGGAAATTCCAAATGGATGTGTCCGTTCGTCGATTAGTTGCTGGAATAGACACTGCAAACACCGTAGTCAAATTAAATTAAGACGTGCGTCAGCTACAGCAAGCATCAGTTCAACAGAAGAAAGCTGTGGTCTCTAGAGCGGAAACTATTGTATCGTCCGTCTGCAGTCGTCTATTCTCACTCACAAGTAAATAATGTCGTCAGGCATGACTGCCCAATCTTTTTGTTTTCGTCAGAAACTACTTTTTTGTCTATCTGAGGTCGTTTTTCCTCACCCACAAGAAAGTGCCGTCAGGGATGACTCTGCTTAATTTTTCATATTGGTTGTTGCGTCAAACGATCCCGAAATTATTGATCCCCGTGCGGCCACGAGTGAGTATCGACAGCCGGAACACAGACGGGTGGCTTGCACCAATTCCCATCTTACGTAGTGCCGTGTGTGTTGAGCACCACGATTTGGTTGCAAGTAAGTCTTCCAAGGCATTACGGGTCCCGTTTTACGAGAGCCTGGTATTTATACCAGTACGCAATAAGTCAACAGCTTAGTTTGCTGTACTCACTTTCGAAAGCTCTTATCAAGAGGGTACTTCGGATCAATTCCATGCGTTGGCGCGAGAGTAATATCAACCAGTGAGGGGCTCAGAAAGAAGAGAAGTCGTAATCCTCCAAGGATTCGCCCTCTTCCGCAAGCTACCTACCGGTAGCGCCAGAGGGCGCAATATCGCCAACGCTACAACAACAACGGCAACAACAGCAGCGGCAGCAGCAACAGCAGCAACAACAGCAAAAGCAGCAACAACAGGTAGCAACGTTTAGCCCGAACGAAGGATTTAAGGGGTGCGAGGAGCATGTATGCGTTGACCAGGGAGCCAACAGCCACGTCAGCGGGGACAAATCAAGATGAAACGAAACGAAACGAATCGAATCGAATCGAATCGAATCGAATTAAACCGAATCTAATCACAATCAAGCCGACTCGAACTGAGCCAAACTAAACCCTGCTAAGACAAGCCAAAGCCAAGTGAACTGACACCGAACCGAACGGAACCGAACCCAACCGAACAGAGCATAATTGAAATGAACCGAACCGATCCAAACCGAACCGACTTGAACCGACCCGATCTAAACCCAACCGAACCGAACCAAACCGAACCAAACCAAACCGAACTGAATCGAACCGAACCGACCCAAACCGAACCAAACCAAACCCAACTCGCCAAACTGAACCGAATCGAAACACACCGAACCGAACCCGTAGTTTCGCGTGAGTGTTATATCTTTTTCTCCATCGGCTAGTATGATTGCGTGGCCAGCTACGAAAACTTTGCGTGGCCGGCCACGAAAACAATCGAACTAAGCCCGACCCTGTTGCTACTGCAAAAATAATGGGCGAACTAAATCGCAAGATTTTTTTCCCCAAAGCGTGGGTGCTATTAAAAGTGTTGAATATCTTATCGAAAATATCGAAGTTTCGACATCGGATCGAACTTGATTATCGTTCGATGTGCATCATCACCATTAATCGTGGGTGCAGTTGAAAGGAGGTTATAGCCCCTTGGGGCTTCAGAGGGGAAAAGTGTCAAAAACGTACGACGATTACAACATCAGCCACACGAAACACAGTCTGGGTGGCTGGGGCCGGGGATGTGTCCGAAATGGGAAATAGGGGATTGTAAGGCCCGTGTGCAGCAAGGTGATACTCGTACTGCTGCCCGCTCTTCATGGACGATTGATAAGATCACACTCGTCGCTTTTTTGTCGCTATACATGCGCCCCAAAGGGGTCAATCGATACACCGCGGGTGCGGAGCACCTCCCCCCCCCGACACAGACACACACATGCCGCTTGACCATCGCCGCCTCCAAACAAATAGCAGCTACCTCACGAAGGTTGCCCCTCGAGGATTGTCCCTATCACTCCTCTACGCTAAGGAATATACACATCACCGAGCTTATAAAAAACAAACGAATAACAAAAAAGAAGGGAAGGGGCGTAGCTAATCAAAAGTAGACAGGTAATATAAAGAGGGGGAGGGGAGGAAGCCCATCCAAAGGCGACGCAAAACATAAGGAGGGGAGGGGGGGGGGTGAGAAAGAGATCCCACACATGCTTCCGTGGGGAAGAAAGCCGTGCATCCCGATCCGCCGCTTCCAGGTTTTTCAAGATATCTTGTGCTATTGGTAGCATCGCGTCGACCCAAAACACGCCACCGCCGCCACTGCTACTACCATCATCGCCACCACCGCGCGATACAACGCGCTCTCCGGCGGCGACGTCGCCATCGAACTCGTCATCATCGCTGCACCTCCTCTGCGCTGACTACTCCAGCCTGGGCGTTGCCGGAAACAGCCCTCTACCTCGCGGCGCCTGGCTAGGGGGGGCGACGCCGGAATGAACTAACCCCCCACGCTTTACCTCAGTACAGGTTTCGCCGCTGCCGCCGCCGCCAATGACCTGATCGGTGGCGGTTAAAAACGGCTCTCCTGTACGGGTGCCCCCCCCTCGGTTCTTCGGGGTGAGACCCACGCCCCTCGGGGTCTGCCACACGGTTTGCCCCCTAGCTCGAGGCCTTTTAACGTAGGATGCGTTGTCTAGGTGGTCTTCGCCCTGCTGTCCCAAAAGGCCCCCTCCCACCCCGTCATCGTTAGCGTTGGCGTCGCAAAATTTAACAGACGGCGGGGATTCCCTCCGAGCGTCCGCCGTCTTCGAAGTTAGATCGACGCCCCTCGGGGTCTGCCATACCGTCTGCCCTCTAGCTCGAGACCTCTTCACGGAACACGCCTTGCCTGGGTGTCCTTCCTCTTGCTGCTCCTCCTCGCCATACTCATCACCATCACCGGCATTGTCGTGATACCTGTCCGATAGAGGCGCCCTTGTCCGTGCGCCCGCCCGCTCCGGGGTTAGGCCCACACCTCTCGGGGTCTGCCACAGCGTCTTCCCTCTAGCCCGACGCCTTTCAAAGGAGAAGGCACTACTTGAGTCTTCTTCCCCATGCTGCCCCCCATGCCCCCCCTCCACACCGTCACCACCGTCATGATCGGAGTAAAGTGTCCCCGTCCGAACGCCGGCCATCTTAGGTGTTAGACCCACGCCCCTCGGGGTCTGCCACAGCGTCTGCCCCCTAGCGCGGGGCTTTTCAGCAGACAAGGCGCTGCCAGAGCCTTCTGCCTCGCCCTGTGCCTCCACACCATACTCCCCACCGCCATCACCACGATACCTGACTGAACGTGATTCTTCTGTCCGAGCGTCCGCTATCTTTGGTGTTAAACCGACCCCCCTGGGAGTCTGCCACAGCGTCTGTCCCCTAGCGCGGGGCCTCTTAACGGAAGACACACTGCCGACATGCCCATCCTCTTGCTGTTCCCCCCCACCACACTCACCATTGTCGTCGTCAAGATAGCGGACTGAAAGTGAAACTCCTCCCCTAACTCCTGCCTTCTTCGGAGTTAGGCCCACGCCTCTCGGGGTCTGCCACAACGTCTGCCCCCTAGCCCGAGGCTTTTCAAACGAAATAGAGCTACCAACATCCTCTCCCCCTTGCTCCTCCTCCCGGCCTCCCCCCACACCGTCATCATCACCATCACCGTCACGATCTGAGTAAAGTGTCCCCGTCCGAACGCCGGCCATCTTTGATGTTAGACCCACGCCCCGCGGGGTCTGCCAAAGCGTCTGCCCCCTCGCCCGGGGCCTTGCAATAGACAAGGCGCTGCCAGAGCCTTCTTCCTCGTGCTGCTCCTCCACACCAAACTCGCCACCATCGCCACAATACCTGACTGAAAGCGGCTCTTCTGTCCGAGTGCTCGCTATTTGTGGTGTTAAGCCCACGCCCCTAGGGGTTTGCCACAGCGTCTGCCCCCTAGCCCGGGGCTCCTTCACGGAACACGCGTCGCCTAGATGCCTTTCCCCTTCCTCCCCCCCCCCGCCAAACTCGCCACCGCCATCCCCACCATAGCGGACTGAAAGTGAAACTCCTCCCCTAGCACCTGCCCTCTTCGGAGTTAGGCCCACGCCTCTCGGAGTCTGCCACAGCGTTTTTCCCCTCGC
Source organism: Laminaria ephemera (assembly GCA_036873875.1). NCBI lineage: Eukaryota > Phaeophyceae > Laminariales > Laminariaceae > Laminaria > Laminaria ephemera. Next base: position 9,780 of record JAYJMJ010000242.1, read on the forward strand.
CCGGGGCCTCTTCAAAGATGACACACAGCCGAGATCTTGATGCCTCTCCTGGCTTCCTCCCACATCATCATCACCGCCGCTCTGGTCGACATGCCTGACCGAAAGCCGCGCTTCTCCTATCCGAACGCCCGCCCTCTTTGGGGTGAGGCCCACTCCCCTCGGAGTCTCCCACAACGTCTGCCCCCTAGCTCGAGGCCTTCGCGCGGGGGAGGCGACGCCAATCGCGACAGTGTTTGGCGGCCCCTCCCCTCTCCATCCACCCCACTTTGCCTCGCCACCACTACTGTCAACGTTTCCAAAATCAGCCGAAAGCGGGGAATCTCTGCTAGCATCGCGTCCTTTCGGAGTCAAGCCCACGCCCCTCGGGGTCTGCCACAGCGTCCGCCCCCTAGCCCGGGGCCTCTTAGCGGAAGAAAACGCGCCGCCCGGATGTTCTTCTTGTTGCTCCTCTTCCTCCTCTTCCCAACCACCATGACTCCCACCCCCAACCCAACCACCAACGCCGCACTCACCACCACCTCCGCCGCCACCCCCACCCCCACTATCGCCGTGGCCGCCCGTGCGAAACGTTTCCCGTCTACGCGCGCTTGGGGTTCGACACCGCGCATCTTCTTCCTCCTCTCTGTCACCTCCCTTAATCCCACCCAATAAAGGCGGAGTCGACGCGGCTTGCTCCTGTTGTCGCGTCCAGTCCTCGCGCGCGAGCTCACGGTTGCTGCCGCCACTGCCACCGCCAAAACCACCACCAACACCACCACCACCACCACCACCAACACCACCACCGCCAACACCACCACCAACACCACCGCTACCGCTATCATTTCGGTTACAGCTGCCGCTACCGGGACCAGCGCGTGCGCCGCCAGGCTGAACAAGCACTCTCCGGGGGGATTGAAGACCCCTGCGAGGAGACGACGCCTCTCGCTGACGCTTACCACTGCCACCTCCCTGTTCCAGGCAAAAGGCGAGAACGTAGGGTCAGGCGTGACACAAAAGGGAGAGGGCAGGAAAGGACGAACCAAGCCGAAAGTGCACACAGGAGCGATCCCACATACCCACGGTCGAAAATAAGGTAACCATCCCAACCCTACCACAAAAGGGTCGCAGTCGTAAAAGAAACAAGCTTCAGGCGCGCTCTATCGTGTTCGAACAAAATATGCTGTAATTCTCCACCGCCGCCGTTAGCCGCGCCGCACAGCAAAACAACAACAACCCAGCACTCACCACCAAGGCCCTGGCGTCATCCTCCTCCCCTCCCCACGCACGCATCCCCCCACCCCCCGCCCGCATCGCCGCGCTCATCATCTCCTCAGCAAGAGGGACAAACGCGCCCCATCCCTTCCCTGGATGACCCCCACCTTCCCCTCCTCCAAGTCCAACTCCCCCGCCGCTCTCTCTCCCACCGTCAGCAATAGCCGCCCCCGCGCGCCACAAAAGTTCCGGATCTTCAGCAAGGAACGCCGCCGCCCGAGGGCAGAGAAGCGCCGCTGCCGCGGCTTCCACGGCGCCCCTTATCGTAGCCCGGTTGTCGAGGAGCCAGGAAAGGCGCGCCTGGAGTCGGAGCGCCGGTGGGAGGCTGACCTTCTCGCAGAAACAGTCGAACGATCTTTCTGCTCGTTCTAGCGACGCTCGCTCTGTTTCCGCTTTTACCTGCTCCTCCTCCTCCTCTTCCTCGTCCCCCTCCCCCTCCGCCCCTTTCAGCAACGCGCGCTTTGCTTCTGCTTCTACCTCCTCCTCCTCCTCCTCCTCCTCCTCCTCCTCCTCCTCCTTCCCCTCCTCCTTCTCGCTCGTGAAATCGTCACAGCCGTCCACCGTGCCAAAAGACCCCGCCACTGCCGCTGCAGCCGCCGTTGCCACCGCAGCCGCCGCAACTCTCGTCACCTCCCGTCCTAGGAAAAAGGTCGAATCCATGACGCTGGCAGGAAAGTGCAATTTCGCATAGCGGGGGGGGGCACGGCGGTGTCATGGCGGGAAAAAATATTTCCGCACAGCGGGAGGGGGGGGGGGGGGGCGTTGAAACGGCGCTAACCCACAACTCCAACAGTTAACATCAGTTTTGGTTGGGCTTGCGAGCAGAAAACCTCGTTGAGTCCTTTCTTAACCCGTTAGAACTGCACCCTCGTTTTCGGTGACAACCTACTTGGAATTTGTGTGGGATACTTATTGCAGTGGATAAAAATAAAGCGTTAAGACACAAACGACTGTTAGGGCGGACACAGGGGCACCGAACTCTGGTTCTCATGTAATACAACGGATGGCAATAGCCAATATATATATATATACGTACGGCATTGTGGCCATTGATAGGTACCGTTGAACTTGCACCGGGGACAAGGCTAACTGGTTCGCTCTCTGAATGGCCAGCACTCTAAGGTAGCTATCGTTGACTGAAAGAGTCCAGCGTCTAGGTATACCTCTTTCTGTCTACTGCACGAGCACGAAGACACTCCCGTAGCTGTCAGACGAAATGAACGCAAGCTCGTCCCCAGCGAGCGAGCCCCACCCCAAACAAGCACCCCATTGATCGGTCACCTGTACGCCACGGCTGCCAGCCCCTCCTCAAGCACCAAACAAGCCACTGCGCCTTCCCCCTCTTCTCCATCGCGGATACCGCCACCGCCACCACCGCCACCGCCACCACTGCCACCACCGTCGTCGCCACCACCAGAAGGGGCATCTAAACCGCCTCCAACGAGCGACGCAACCACGACAAGGAGCGCCACGGGATCGTCGACGACACCCCCACCTCTACCCCCATCCCCATCTCCGAAACCTTCCCGCCTCCCCTGCCCTTCCTCCCTCCCTCCCCTCCCCGCCCACACCGCCGCCGTCGCTGGCGTCGCTCCCCAGGGCGCAGACTCCAGGCTGGCGCGCTCCCTCAGCCGCCCCATCATCGATGCCGCCCCCGGCCACGACAACTCCCTCGCACCGCCTCCCACAGTCCTCCCACCAGATCCCATCACAGCCCCCACTCTCACCCCCACCTCCACCACTTCCACCGCCGCTCCGACCTCCAACCCCACCCCCGCCTCCACCCCCGCCCCTACCCCCGCCCCTGCCCCCACCCTCGCCCCCACCCCAGCCCCCGCCACCGCCTTGTCCGCCAACAACGATGGCGATAACGCCGCGCAAGGTGTGCTTGTCGTGAGCAGCCACGACGCGGCGGAGGTAACGCGGAAAGCCACACGAGCGGCCGCGGCGGCGCAGCGGAAGCGGTAGCGGAGGGGGGCGGCTTCGGCCTCCCTCTCGGCGACGAGCCTCTGAGCCAAGGCCCAAGTCAAGCGCCTGCCGCGCGCGGTGAAATTTGTGGCGGTGGTGGCGGCGGGAGCTTCACAATGCAGCCGACAACGTTCCTGGTATGAGTGACGGGAGGTTGGACGCGATCAAAGTCGGGGAGGGGGGGGGGGCAAGGCACGATGTGGGGGTTGGGATGGGGGTAGGGGGTAGGGGTAGGGGGCGAGGAAGGGAGGGGTTGTTGCGTCAACGTTAAGCGTGTTTTGGAGGTGGTGTCCGTGGTGGTGGCGGCGGCGGCAGCTTTGCAGTGCAGCCGGCAACGTTCCTGGTACGGATGACGGGGGATTCGACGTGAAAGGGAAATGTTGTCAGCACGAGCATCAGTGAACATAAACAACATCTACAACAGCAGCGAAATTTCACAAACCACACCAAACCTACACCGGCCAACAGCAAGACAGCCGAACAAGCAAAGCACTCCGCCCCCTCCCAAAACAAATAAACGACGGATCGCACAAAACAAAAACAAACGACGATCATCACCTCCATCCGCACTACCAACACTACCACCACCACCCCATCCACCACCACTACCAACAACCACCACGACCACCACCTCCACCTCCACCTCCATCCACCGTCCCCAGCATCAACATCACCAAATATCCATTTGACCGCTCGCAACTCACAATCGAGGCTTCGAGGATGCGCTCCACCTGCCTAGCGCGGCGGGCAACCGCGTCGAGCGCTGCCGCCAGCTCAAGCCGTGACCGCGACCAAGGATGCGGCAGCGATGGTGGTGGATACCGGTTCAGCAGCGTTCGTGCCTCTCCCCACGCCCCCAGGGCAACAGTCACCGCCCACTCCTGCAGTAAAAAAAGCCAGTAAAAAAAAACTGAAAAACAAACAAATTATAAAAAGAAACAAATCAACAGACAGGCAACACCCACCGCCCACTCCTGCAGACAAAAAATAACTGACAAAGCAACAACAGAAAAACGAACAGATTATAAAAAAAACAGAGAAGCAGCAGTCTTAACCCACTCCCGCAGACAAAAACAAAAAACAGGCAAGACGAAAAAAGTAGAACGAGAATAAAGAAACAGACATGCAACAGCCACCGTCCACACCTGCAGACAAACAAAAAACAGACGAAACAAAAACAGAAAAACAAAGAAATTAGAAAGAGAAACAAGCAAAGAGACAAGCAAGCCCAGAAACGCACAAGTAAACAAATAAAGAAACACGAACAAGAAAAAAAAACGAACAAGCAAGCAAAGTCAAACTAAACAGTGTAGCAGACCTATAAAACGACACAAACAAACAAACAAGAAATTGGTAGCAATGCCTCGAAGTAAATTGATCACACGATAAACACCAAGAAGTAAACAATAAGAACTTAAACATAAGGAACGTAAGAATAAGAAACCAACAACAAGTGACAAACAATAAGAAATTCCGAACAACAACAAGAAAAAGCGGCAAGTTGTTCTGATGACCGCTCCACCCGCCTCACCTGCACGGGAAGCGCCCGCGGCAGCATCCACCCCTCCCACCCCCCGGCGTTCCTTGCAGTAAGCGCCCTCGCCACCGCAGGACCCCGCCCTAAGGCCACCGCGCCCTGCAACCGTGCCGACAACAGCACCCACGACGACCTCGACGACAACTCAGACCAGCCCATCTCTTCTCTCTTACGTAGAGTGAAGAGGGGGGCGCGCGCCGAAAGGTTTCGAGACCAAACCCTTCCCCCCCCCTCCCCCTCGCCCAGGGTGATGTGGGGAGAGCGCGCCCCGAGGTTCCTAGACCAAACGGTTCCCTCCCCCCCCTCCAAGGTGAGGGGGGGGGGGGGCGCCCAGAGGTTTCCCTCCCCGCCGACGATGTGCTGAAGCGAGACCTTGCCCGCCGCGGTCACGCGCGCGGTCGTGTCGGCGTGTAGCTCTTCCTGCAAATTTGCGAGCATGGCGTCGTTCGTTAACAAAAAACAAACAAAAAAACGAGTTGGTACAGAAGACCATAGTAGATGGTCGGGGTCTAATACCTGCTGAGGATTGGCGACGTGAAATACAGGTATGGTCAACGCAAAAGTTAAAAACGTCACCGTCAACCTCGAAACGTCAACTTCAACGTTACCACTAACTTCAACGCAATATTAAACTTCAACTTAAAAACGCCAAATTCGACTTCAAAACGTCACCTTCAACTCCAAAACGTCAAGTTCAACTTCAACATCACTATTAATTTCAACGAAATGTTAAACTTCAACTGCAAAACGTCAAATTATTTAACACGCCAAAATCAAATTCTATACGTGTACTTCAACTTCAAAACGCCACCTTCAACTTCAACGTCGCCATTAATTTCAACGCAATGTTAAACTTCAAATTAAAAACGTCAACTTCAACGTCGACGTCGCCATTCACTTCAACGCAACGTTCAGCTCCATTGCCATCATCAAAGGTCAACGCACTACCAGATACTAAATTTCAACTGAAAAACGTCAAATTCAAAATTACAACGTCAAGTTCATCTTAAAACCGCCAAGTTCAACTTCAACATCACCATTAGTTTCAACGGTATGCTAAATTTAAACTAAATAAGGCCAATTCAAATTTAAAATGTCAAGTTCAACTTAAAAACTTAAAGGTGCCCCCACGTTTTTGAATGACTTGGGAATTAGCGTGGGATAACGTGTGCAGTTCAAAAAAAGGTTGCGGGTCACGTTCAACTTCAATTTTAAAACGCCCTATTTCAGCTTCACCTCCGAAGGGTCGCAGAACGCCAGCACCCCCAACCGCTCTATCGCCGCCGCCGCAACGTGCGCCGCCCCCGCGTGCGAGTGCTCCCAAGCCCTCAGCCGCGGCCTCCCCGCCTCGCTCAGCGACGCCTCCGCCACCACGACAGACAGCTTCACGTGCACCTTGTGCGAGAACAAGGTAGCGCCTGTTGCGGCCGGCCGTATTGGACAACGATTCGGAGGAGTAGTATTAATAGTGTTTATGACTTGGCTCACGTATTTCGCTTCTCCAATGGACAATGCCGCATGATATCGACC